>JAHWFP010013915.1:2634-22103 GCA_023313725.1 Lithobius niger
CGACTGATAACACGAGCGCTTGTTTATTTATCTTCTAAATGCAGCATGGTTTTTTTTTTCATTCGTGTGTAATCAGTTATTAAGGAAAATTGAAAATAAGTCAACAGCGAAAAAACATACACTAGAAATAACGTAGTTCAGTAAGCCACCTTTATGCACTTACGTTTCGTCGGAGTGGCATGACCCGGATTCGAACCGGCTACCCAGTTCGCCCCCTTTTCACTGTTGGCTTATTTTCAATTTTCCTTAATATTATTTCCTGCTATTTTTGTCTCTTTATTTAATCAGTTATTATACATCAGCAAATGCAGTAAAACTGTGGCATTCGAAATTAACCTTCTCAAGCTTTAACATTGCTGTAATTTAACATTGCAGTTTGAAAATGGCTTGTGATAAGTCAAGTTTTTAGCAGCTTATTTTGGGAACTTCACAAATTTTTTTACATTTAATTTTTTAATGTCTTACTTTACTCAGTTTTCTTTAATACTGAACCTTTTTTTAAGGTCTTTTAAGCTTTTTTAAGACTCTTTTTTTAGTCTTTAATGCACTCTGATTCTGGGAGTTATTTACGTAGGCCCACTCCTAAAATTTCAAGCCAATACGATACATTTTGATTGAACCTTAGACCACAGAAGGGCATGCATTATACCAACAAGAAACAGACGGTGATTTTGGAGCGGTCACTCGCCTGTCTGTATATAGGCCTCTAATAAGTACCTTCCTGTATAAATTGGATAGCCTACCTGTGCACTCTGCAGGGTGCCAAACCATTATGCTTTAAACTTTAAAATTATTAGGCCTATACTCTTGACTTTCTCAAGAGTGTATACCATCTACATTATTAATACCGGTGGCGTGCGAGGTATCGTCGCGGAGATCTCGTTGACGATCACGTAGACAGTGGTATGATCATCGCTCGCAGCAACGACGGGAATCCAATCGTGTGGTGCCTATTTATATGACGATAGTAAACTGTGTTTAACGGGTGAGCAGATTCACGATTTCGAAGATAGAAGTAGATTTGTAGATTTCGTTTTGATTTGACTGATTTGCAGATTTCGTGTTGATTTGCACTGATTAGCTATAGTGGTCGACCGAAACCAATTTTTTTTTCACTTTCGGCCGAAACCGAAACCAATGCCGAAACCAGTGATTTGGTTTCGGCCGAAACCGAAATCACTACCGAAACTCGAAATTCGGTTTCAGTCGAAACCGAAACTACTACCGAAATCGATCAATCAGTTTCGGCCGAAACCGAAACCACTACCGAAACCGGAACCAAAACCTAACCTGAAAAGTATCAGTTTTAATAATTTGACAAAAAAGCAGGAATAAAATCATAAAATCATAAATGTGTGGCCTCCCACCAGCCCCTTTCACCATCCCTCCAACAAAAATAATGTTTTAGAATTAAAAACGAACTTGTCAACCTTGCTACAAGACTTCAGGACTTTCGTTTGTATTATTTTTTCTTACTACTCATTTTTTTTTTTTAAATAGTCTGATTTTATTCGTGTCAGTCCAGGGCACGGAAAAGGCTTTTCATTCAGTAAGTAAGAGCTTTCTTTGAAAACATAAATAAAGACAAATGTAAACATAAATACCCTCCAGTGCAACGAAGCCATTTAAATATTTTGAATTTGGATTTAAATAAAATTGTATTTATTATTGATGGGCATGGCAGATGCAAGCAGGATCTGTGATGGTGCCCCCTGGATGTCTACAGCACTAAGCTGCAGCCTAGTAGTCTGCTAGGAAATAGAATTGGATACTGCTAGGAAGTAGAAGTGGTTTCGGCTTCACCGAAACCGAAACCGTAACCAGTTCGTCGGTTATGGCCGAAACCGAGCTATTAACTTCATGACCAAAACCAGAACCGAAAATTTGCTGGTTTCGGTGCCGAAACCAATACCGAAACCGAAATTCGGTTGACCTATAATGTGCTATGATTTGAAGAAATTTGTAGATTTGCAGATTTCTCCTGGATTTGCAGATTTCCCAAAGATTTGCAAATCCGAAATCAGAGAGCGGACGAGATTTCAGTCCATGTCGGACCCCTCGGGTGCCGCCATTGGGAACCTTAGTCCGACAAGTAGGGTAACACACATGCTCGGCTTCCATCAACCTGTAAAACGGCTGTCTAAATATTTCCCATTAGAGACAAACGTTTGAACAAATATTCCATAAGCCTTTTATTTTTAGAAATTGATGTTCGCATCGCTTTTAAGATTTGCACCGTTTAAAGATTAACAGCACCCTTTTGTGAATAATGATCCAAACACCCATCGCGTAGCGGCCATGTCGGATTTGCTGACGGCAGGAGGAGAGATGGATTGTGGGATTGGCCTCCATTGGAATCTCATTCAGACGAGAACTGGAAGTTAGGCGGTCACATGTTTCTTATGTTTTTTTTTTTTTTTTTTTTAATTGTTGTTTTAATCTGAAGTTGCTATTTTACTATTTTTTTAGGGTGTTAATTTATTTTATTTACAAAATTATTATTAATTAATAAATAGATCGTGAGTGCCACTCGCGAATCTCATTCAGACAAGAACAGGAAATTAGCTGGCACCATGTTGGCGTCATGACAGGTTTATGGAACGACAGTTTTCTCGCTCACTAGCTTTTATTTAGTTAATACTAAATGTGCTGCTGCTTCTCACCTTTACCGGCTATCGAGTTGTCTATACGTGGTAACCATGGCAACGACGCGAACGCAGATCTCCGCCTCGTGCCTCATGACATGAGCGTGCAGCATTACAACATCAATTTATGACAAGAAAACAATTTGTGCTGCAGCGCAAGACGGAAAACTGATTTCAGAATACCAGCATTCTCTATGGTTTGTTTACGATTCGATAACCCCGAAATGCACGCCATGTTGGATTTTGAATCCTGCAAATAAACTTTCCTGTAAGGTTTCACATACTGCAGTGTTCCTGTACTCTTTAGTCCACGTAAAACTTTACTGCTGTATTCAACCATTAGACATGTAAATAAAATTAAAACCGTATCCCAACTTTCAAAATTATTGTAAAAATAATTTAGTGTTTAATATAGACTGCACACTCGCCTAATTTGGATGATAAATTTTTCAGCATTATTCTAATCAAGTTGTCTCCTTTCCGCTCATCCTATTGATACATACACCACTTCTTTTCAAGATTTCATATTCAAGACTTCAGGACTGGTACCTCATTTTTATTTCAACGACATTTCCAGGTTTTTAAGGAGTCGCACGAACCCTGAATTACTTAATCTGAAGGTCTGTACTAAGCACACTGAAAGTATGGTTTTTACAGTTTTTCAGCGATGTCGTTTAGCCAAGTTGAATGAACCAATCAGACCTGTAATGTTTTAAAGAAAAACTGCAAAAACATGTGAATACAGCAGTAAAGTTTCACGTGGACTAAACAGTACAGGAACACTGCGGTATGTGAAACATTACAGGAAATTTTATTTGTGTTACTTTGTTGTTTTGATTTCGGTTCAGTTAAACCATACCTTAAACATCAACCGAGCTCGTTTTTGTTTTCTAATGCAATAATGGTTGATGTTGGTTACCATGTGAAAGTTATTTCTCCATTCCAACCATCGACACTGACTGATGCAGAAGCTAACTATTTTTGGCCTTGTTAATCAGCACTTCTTTTCCTCTTTACCTATGCCTAACCAAAAAACTTATTTATGCAGGGATTATTACTTAGGCATGAAAAATCACCTGTTACTTTAAGACGTATGGGTTGGCGGGCGAGCAGTATACCATCAAAATTATCATCAAAAAAACTGAACCAAAATGGCAAAGGTTACTCTCAACTTAGTTATTCGTCCATAATGTAATGTGGTATTCTGGCATCGAATTAGCCTACCATCCGTCGATACGTCAATCTAATTTCTAACATATAATCAGACTATATGCTTCCATTTACCAGACACTAAATTGTTGTAGTAAGTCGCCGGTTCTTTGACACTAGCGAAAATTGTTGACGTGTATATCTGGGGCTTCCTCGTTGCTCAGAGGAAATTTTCGTTGTTATTAGATATTAACAGACACAACGGAGATAGGGCAACTAACGCTGTCATCCCCCTGCACCACTCCTCTGGTATTATTGTTGCTGAAGGCTGATGAGTTTTACCTCAACTTGGTGCGAAACACTAGCGTGTGTCTTGATGCACAGTAATGTTTTCGCGGCAACGTTATAATCCTTAGATATCTCAAAACATTCTATCTTGTCGTGTACAGATGCAATGGGGCAAGGTAACCTGACGAATGTCTCGTGTGCTGACAAAGGTCCCAGGGTCGAGTTTGATCTCAGCCTACCCCTGCGGGAAGAGAAGAGCCCTGTGATGCCTTGTGCTCATGCTCATGGCAATCGCGGCATGTAAAATATCTTTGGATTTACGTAGCAAAATTCTCCTTCTCGCCTTTTGGCGCTGCGGCTTCGGCTGCGAGGACGCAAAAACCTCTAAGATGCAGGTGCGAGGTTGCGTTTTATGTGTTATCTTGACTGGGCTTGCGCTAGTGTTGTTTACACTTTACGAACGACATACTAGCGTGTGTTTTGATAAAACCACTCATACCAACATCCTAAATCATTTCCGATACTGTTTTGCCGCTGCTGCTTTTTATTTATTTTTTTTTCACCTGGGTACGGCAAGAACATCCTAGAGCATGCGCCGAAACAATAAAAATGGCTGGAGCTTGGCACCAAGCGGGGAGCAATTTGGCTCAATTGACGCCAAGTAGCGCCCACTGAGCTAGTGACTGTTCATTCATCACATCTCCCCTGCAAACAATGAAATGCCCCTTGGACCATACATGGGTACTGAAAAGCATCGTTAGGCTTGGCGGAGATTAATCGCCCGTAAGAGTGACCTACTACTTCCCGATGTTCATTCAGCTAAAATCTGCAAGGCTTTATGAAATACGTAAGAAAGTACAATCCGCGTTCCACGCATGCGCCGAGTCGTTGCGTGTATAAAATCTTAATGTTGGTCAAATCTTTTCATTAATATTGTGCCATAGACATAAACCCAACAAGGCAGCGATAATAAGAAACGTATGGCGGCAACGAAAAAGAAACCATCGGCAGCGGTAAGAGGGGGGGGGGTTTTACCTGGGGCTAAAAATCTAAAATGGCTGACCAAAATGGCTTCCAAAAATGGGTTTGGGGCTTATATCTTCTAAATCGTTCATCAGATTGACCGCAAACTGATCTGGGATTCGCATAATGATATGCACATAAAAAAAGGTGCCATTCAACTTTTCTGAAAATTCAAGATGGTGGCCCAAAATGGCGTCCAAAAAGAGGACCATCCAAAGTGGCGGGCCAACATGGTTTCCAAAGAATGGTTTTGGGCCTACATCTTCTAAATTGTCCATTAGATTGACCACAAACTGATGTGGAATATGCATAATGACATACTCATCATAAAAGGTCTTATGATGAGGCGATCCACAATGGTGTCCTCAATGTGGCTTATGACAGTTATAGCACAATTCATGAAGCGATGCTATTGAAATTTAGTAGTAATATTCTTGTCTAAACGTTGTATGTAGGCTACTTGATTTTATACCTGCTGCCAAAATTCAAGATGGCGGATCAAAATAGCGTCCGAAAAAGTTTTAGGTTTGTAACTTCCAAATCGTTCGTCAGCTTGAATTACCAATATTCAGAACAACATATTCATCAGGAAAAGTCCCGTTCAAGTTTTGCGAAAATTGAAAACTGGCGGCTAAAACTGGGGTCCAAAAAGCGCGTGGTATACAACTCACAAATCGACTCTATGGGCATTTGTCGTGTAACTTCTAAACAGTAAGAAATTGCAGCTTGGTGTTTGAACCATTGGAAAGATGGCAAAAAAAAAACTTTCAATATGGTGTACTAAAACGTCAAAATCGGTCGACGAGAAGCGAAAATATCTTCGGTTTGGTCTATTACCCGATTTATCTGTGTTGTATTCCGATGTCTACGAATACTGTGAATATCGGTGAATATCGATAATCGAGATCGGCCGAGCCTTACCCCATGTAACCCTAACAGGATAACAAGTTTTAATCAGGTCTAACAACCGGTTTGAAAGAAATTACCAGGATAGGCAAACAAACAAATCGTTCCAGAATATTGTAATGAGCCTCCAGCGTCCTTCAGTAATTGCTTGTGAAAGACCAGGACCGCAACTGTACTTTCTCCAAATGCTTCACTATAAAACGCTCCTTGGCGTGCTATAACTTCTAAACTGTGAAGCCGAACAGGCGTTATTTTATAGGCAAAGCTTAAAGGTCGACCGTCAACTTCCTCGAATGGCGAATGTTGCGGAAGCCGAAAACGCACAAGGGGGTAATTCAGCATTCACAGGAAGCTGGCCTGAGATAGGTTTGTCGCCAATGACAGCTGGTCGTCTTTTAACTTGGAGACAGGCACATTGCTGGCTTGCAATTCACCCTCCTCGCGACACGAATAATTAAACCAGGCAGCATTGGCAGTCGAAATATCCTACATAGTTCAGTTTATTTATTTATTTATTTACATGTGTGTTTGTGTCCATCTACTCCTCTCGAAATAACGGCATCGTAAATTGGAGAAAGGGTTCTGAAGAAAGGAAATTTCTCTGAATTTCTGTTAACCTTATTCTTAATTTATAATTTATGTCTTAAATGACCCAAGTTTTAAAAAATGACCATTTGCATCAATCAGCAACAATCACCCAACAATACATGACGTCATCGATTGTAGAGCAAATTTGTTCGTGGAAGGTCGAACTTTTCTGGAACGTCCGTCAACAATAGTTAGGTGGCAACAAACCATATTTTAGATTTAGATTTCTATTTACTAGAGTCTGCTATGTTAACCCATTCGCTACTAGTAGCAATCTCAGTAACAATCATTAACACACGAAGACTAATCAATATGTAAAACATGAATCTGACATTAAAACCAGCAAATAATATCACATGAATGTTTTTACCATAGTTCTTTAATAAACCTAAACATGGTAGCAACCATTTATAAATACGATTTTTTTTTCAGAATCAAGCCATTTTGACCCGGCAAACAAGAGGCCCGGGTACAACCGGCTACTACTGATTTTGTGATTAGGAAAACATCCGGCAACAATTAGAGATCGGCTACGGCGAAGTGATTTTGCTTGTCGACCAGTTTTTTCAATACTCGACTGTCATACGAACCAGAGGACACAGCATGAAGTTGACGAAACCACGAATCCGCACCATTGTTGGACAGTCTTGTTTCACTGTGAGAGCCACTAATTCTTGGAACGCACTCCCAGGAAGTGTTGTGACAGCACCTTCAACCAGCAGTTGGAAAAGACAATATGATCTCACTCAGTGTTAAAGTATTTTTGTTCCATGTTTTATTGTGAACCGGTTACAATAAAACCGGTATTGAACCGGTATTAATTTAATTTAATTTAATTTAATTTAATTTACAATTGAAGACCCGGCCCACAATAAGAGCATTTACGGTATTAATTCTATTCCATCCTCCCATGTCTCTGTCCTAAAGTCCCCAAAACCTGTTCCCACTTCCGCCCCCCCCCCCACCCCCCACCAACTCAAAGGAAAATTTATACGTGTGATAATTTTATTTTTTAAAAATTGTTATTTTGTGCTTTGAGTTTTAAGTGATGGTAGTACAAGCCGCTTTGTAAATTGTTTTAATGAACTAAAAAAAAAAAGATAAAAGTTTCAGCCCGCTTGTGTGCGCATGCGCCTTGAGGCAAAAGGTCGTCCAAGAATGTCCTTCATTACTAGCTATTATGGCCGCGTGTTATACGGCGCCCTCCCACGAAGTGTTGACTCACAGTCAAGAAGCACCCCAATGACTGCACAACTCACAACGACCAACAAAGATTCACCGCAAGATAATGGCCTCGTAAAGTGATGCTGAATTTTGTTTTACTGTCCTATTATTTCTCGTGTTTAGAGCACACACATTATAAACAAAACTGAGTGTAAAATTATTGTATAATTATCCTTCATTATACATTTCATTTTTTTTTGCGCTTTTCTATATGGTCATTGTGTTTAAACGATGGCTGAGCTCTCGGCGCATATACCTGAATAAGCTTATCTGGCCAATGAATGGGGAGGGGACACTGGCAAAGTCAAGGATTGTTAATATTGACTAGGGTAGTCTAGTATGCGAGACAGAATTCAGCGAAGGATATACGGTGGGGAGGGGGTTTAAGGTATTCGGATCACTGTAAAACAACTAAATTTTAGAATTTTTTTTGCCTTGACTTTTTTTTAATACAGTAAAATTTATTTATTCTCAATTTGGTCCCCCCTACCTACTGGGTGATATTGATCGCCTTGAGGCTGTACAGCGAACCTTCAGTACAAGCCTGCCTGGCTTCAAGACTCTTCAGGCCAGTTCTCGCCTTCGTAAGGCCGGACTGGAACCATTAGAGTTGCGTAGGATTAGGGCAGACCTAATAATGACTTTTAAGATTTTGCATGGATTACTGCCGATCGATCTAGCCTTTTTCGATGAAGCTCCCTCTTCATTCACCAGAGGACATTCCCTGAAGCTGCGTGTCGAGCTCACACATCTGGGCTGTCGGAAATCATTCTTCGCCGTGCGCGTAGTTCCAATTTGGAACTCACTACCCGAAGAGACGGTCTCTGCCGCGTCAATCTCAATCTTTAAGAAGAAGCTACTGAGCTGTGATCTCACTAAATTCCTTGAAAGGACTTACTGACATACTCCTTTTATTCACTCTTCCATAATACGATTTCACTTCTTCTCTCTTTTCCTTTTAACGCTGGGAACGGTGTCAGTGGCCTGCCCTTCCGTAATCCCACTCCCACTTTTGATGAGAGTAAACATGTTATTATTATTATTATTAATTGCAACCCGAAATTCTCAAAGGAATTTGTTTGGCCACATTTACACTTAAAAAAAAATATGTACAATTTCTACAAATAAACAAATGAATGATGCAAATAATTCTTCAGTTGATTAATTATATGTAGTCTAAAACACAAAATACTAGCGTGTTTGTGGTTAAAACACTTAAATACTAACACTCAAAACAGCAAAACAGACGATATTTAAAGTCAAAACAAAACCATACAACCAATCAACCAATTCTTTATTTTTTGTTTAACTTGATTGTAACTGCATGGGTTGGCTAGATCAATTGGTAATCAATTAAAAACAGTAAATATACAATATGGCTGCCGAAAACGCCACAGACTCGGTGACTTTCCCTGTTGCTACTTTCTGTCAGACGAGGGCATTAGTTACGGCCAAAAAAATGCCAAGTGAGACGCTGTCACTCTTTTCGATCGGTACCTTCTTAAACGACCAAACAGAGCGGACCAAACGCACCACTGTTGGTGACAGTTTGGCTCATTCCCTGCTAATATCCGTGTTGATGCGGCTTGAATGACGTCAACATCGTCAGCGATGTATCTGTTTCCGGCAAAATGTTACCTCGCACATGCTCAAACCTCCACCTCAGCAAACCACCTCCCTGAGATGGTTCGCAATTTGGCATTGCTTTCGCCTGGTCACATCTATTAGCCAATCCTGGTCAAATCCATTAGCCATGTCTAGTCGTGGTGAAGGTATGACGTAGGGAATACTCTCCTGAGCTTGTTGAGCTGTGTTGTAGTTTAAGAAGGTATCGAACGGCTGACGCAACGTCACTGCACACGCGCGACGGTCAAGGTTGGAGCCAAACTGTCTCTAACAGTGGTGCGTTCAAAATCGGTTTTAAGTTAATCAAATTTTGTCACATAAAGCTACGTAAAATTATATAGAAAACTATCATTGTAGTTACCAATATACGGTGCGACCATTGTCTACATGCAAGCTGGCTGTACTAATGAACATGCTTCCATTGCATAACAGCGTCCTTGACAGCATTACTTCGTCATACTTAGCCATATTGTCTCCCCTATAGTATCGTTTTAGGTCAGGCCAGATAGTTTATGGGGCACCATGTGGGACATTATTTACTGTTGACAAAATTAGACGAAGGTTGTAATGCATTCCGTTGCTCTGTTACCAAAAACTGCTCGACAACCAGGGATTTTTTTGGTCATTTGTGTTTTGTCGCTGTGGCGTGACCTGGATTCGAACTAAGAACCCAGTCTGTCCCCAGATCACTGACGTAACGCGAATTCAAACAAACAACCCAATCTGTTCCCAGATCAGTGACATAACGAGAATTCGAACTAACAACCCACTCTGTCCCCAGATCAGTGACACAGCGTCTATTCGAACTAACAACCCAATCTGTCCCCAGATCAATAACACAACGTGAATTCGAACTAACAACCTAATCTGTCCCCAGATCAGTGACACAACGCGAATTCAAACTAACAACCCAATCTCTCCCCAGATCAGTGACACAACGCGAATTCGAACTAACAACCCAATCTGTCCCCAAATCAATAACACAACGTGAATTAGAACTAACAACCTAATCTGTCCCCAGATCAGTGACACAACGCGAATTCAAACTAACAACCAATCTGTCCCCAGATCAGTGACACAACGCGAATTTGAACTAACAACCTAATCTGTCCCCAGATCAAATAACACAACGTGAATTCGAACTAACAACCTAATCTGTCCCCAGATCAGTGACACAACGCGAATTCAAACTAACAACCCAATCTCTCCCCAGATCAGTGACACAACGCGAATTCGAACTAACGACCCAATCTGTCCCCAGATCAGTGACATAACGCAAATTAGAACTAACAACCCAATCTGTGCCAGATCAGTGACATAACGCGAATTCGAACTAACAACCCAATCTGTTCCCAGATCAGTGGCATAACGCGAATTCGAAGTAACTATCCAATCTGTCCCCAGATCACTGACATAACGCCTGTACCAGTATGACCACTCCTCCACTGACATAAAAATGAAGTGGACATGATGATAAAGGCAATGTGTCAGTGATTTGGGGACGGATTGAGCTATTAGTTCGAATTGGGGTCACGCTACTCCAACAAAAGTATGTGCATAAAGGTGGCTTACTGCACTACGTTATTTCTAGTGTAAGATTTCACTACCTTGTTTCCCTCTTTCCCTCAAATGTGCCGTAAAAAAGGGTTATACGATTGAAGTTTTACTTTACTTGTACACGGATAAATATTGATGATTTTTAATTGAAATAAGCAAATGTACAATTGAGAAAATTGCATCTGTCTATGTCATGTTATGCTTTAACAATAATCTAATTGGTAAAGCACAACAACTCTTAAACAGATGTAATTTTCTCAATTGTACATTTATCCGTATACATTTTAATAAGTAAAGTGAAACTTCAAATACACAACCCCTTTTTTAAGGCACACCACTTGAGGTTTTTGTTTGTGTTATTCATTTATTTCTTAGTTGAGCCATTGTATTTATTTGTAATCCTTCTCCATTGTCATTGGCAGTAAGCATTCACGGTCGCGGTCGCGGTTGCAAAGGTTGTGAATAGTGTGACTGAAGGGAGGTTTTTCAAAAAGGGCGAAATTTGAGTGATGTAATTTGTGTGCGGCCCCGTATTATCCCGTTACCTACCCTACATCGCGGCTGGAATGAAGCTTTCCTGTACGACAGTACCGAGCCGTTAGTTTCGTTTTCAGTTAGTTGTTTTCTTGGAGCGTCGTAACAGAAATTCTTGAATTATTACAAATAAATAAAAGAAAAATAAATTAAGTGCTTGGAACATATTATCGATAGAAAATCCACTGATGATTCTCACCACATTGCTTTTTAAATATGTCATTCAACTTAATTTTAGCAGTAGCCATTTATGGATATTACTGATATTGCTGTATATAGTAAATCATTAATTTAATAAGTTTTTTAACTTACATCTTAATTTATTTAATGTAAATTACATTTAGTATTCTAAGTTTAATTTGCTTCAACTATCAGATTGGTAAAATTATCTCGCAACTAAAGCAAAGTGAAAAGAAACGAAAGCAAAATGAAAAGAAACTAAAGCAATTTTAAACATAACGAAACCAAAATGAAAGAAAACGAAAGCAAAGTAAAAAAAAAAACGAAACCAATTTCAAAAATCTGTAAAAAGGGCAGCCACGAATTTAGAGTACTGATTATATCAGCGTCGGCCTTTACGTTCACATTCGGTGTCCTGTTGTCGTTGTTGTCCAGATATCATTGTTAAATTATGAGTGTGTTACAAATAAAAACCAAAGACCTTGGAATAGTAGTAGTATCGTCACAAACAAACAAAGCAGAACAAACAAAACAAATACAAACAAACAACAAACACAAACAAATAAAAACAAATATAAAAACAAATATAAAATTCCCTGGCTGTCGAGCAGTTTCGCTGGTAGTGCGAGAAAGTGTGTATCAACCTTCGTCTCAGTTGGCCTTGAAAGTATGGCTGCATTGGTATAACCTTGAGGCAGCACTGGAAACATTTTTTCAACTTTAATTCTTTGCAGAAACTTTATATTTTTTTTGCGAAACTGTCATTTTCCTTTAAAACTTTTTATTGTTGAGGAATTGTTGGTTTTTGCGTCTGTTTGATTCTGGCACAACTAATATTTTCGTGGAAGTTTAATTTTTTCCGAGCAGTGAATTTCGTCGCACATGGCAGTGATGGCACCCCATAAGATGGAGGTATGGCAATAAATGACTTCGGTAATTTAGAACTCTTTCTTAATAATGATATTTTATTTTTATGTGTATCTCCCTCATTTTTTTTTAGCCAATGAGAAACGGATATTTTTGACGAATCAGCCAATCACAGCCCGTTTATTCTGCTCAGCACTGTGAACTCCTACCAAGCGGGTGCTTTTCGGTAATCTGCACTAGTGCAAAACTCGATAATCACGGATCAAAACTAGTTGGCGCCACACAAAAGCAGAATCGCATACTTAACGTGCTAAAAAGGCTTAATTATTGGCTTAGTAAAGAATGAGAAGCTAAATTAAGTGTATGAGATATGTTTTAGGTTAGGTTGCATTTCTTTTATTTTCGATTGCTACAACGACTTCTGCTTCTGACTGATGCTAACTAAATGAAACCGACATAAAGAAGATTTTTTTAACATGGCGATAGAATTGGTCATTGGGTCCGATTCGTTTATTGCTGCCATAGGTAACACATTACACGATAATAAATATGCTTCATAGGCGCTATACAATGTACTTACACGTCCGCAATGCGTCTTCATTCCAGGAATTGTCTGTCACTCGAACTTATTGTAACCGTTTTTAGTAGCGAGGCCGTATTCGTTTCCATAGCAACCAAGACAGCGAGCATTACATTACATACTGACTGGACTGAAGCTCCGACGGCGGGCTTCATCAGCGCGGCGGCAAAGATATTTGCGATTAGATAAATGGAAATAAATAACAAATATTGATGTAAAACCGTAGAGCTAATTTCCTGCTACATAAACATTTAAGATTATTTTAATAATACGTAAATTAAAGATTTTCAGTGACTTTCTGTGGTCGTTTCTGCGGAGATACCCTGCTAACGTCTGCACACTGAAGCGAATTTTAAAAAAAAACGAAACTGAAACTAAAGCGATACAATACGAAAGTGACAGACAGGCTACTTTATGTAGTCCTCAAGTAACAGACCCGCAAAAAATTAATAAAAGTACAACAATATTAATACAAAATGCAGAAATTTACGCCCATAATGTTTGTAACTGATTTATTAATAAAATGAAAAAGTATTCTCGCAAGACACGCTGATTAAATACCCCTCCTGCAGCGTGTAGTTATCGATCTTTTTGGAGCACTCAAGATGTTGGTCCCTTAAACTCGTTCGTCCTTGAGTTGGCCATAAGCTCTCTCGTCACTTCGTGACTCGGGATCTTAATAATTAGCCAACACAAGAACTAGCGAGTTTAATGGGAGCAAAAACTTTCGTGCTCCAAAAAATTATCGATAACTATACCGTTGCACTCGGGATATTACCTATGATAATGGATGCCTTCAAAATTTTGCTTATGTAACGAAGGGCAAAGGGAAGAATCACTGAGTAGCATGTGGTAGTCGCGTAGATCGTGTGAGATGTCGCGTCATAATCCCCTCTTCTGGCAGTACTTCCTAAACCACCGAACAGAACGCACTACTGTTAGAGACAGTTTGGCTCCAAACTTGGCCTCGCGCGTGTGCAGTGATGTTGCGTCAGCCGTTCAGTACCTTCCTAAACTACAACACAGCTCAACAAGCTCAGCAAAGTATTCGATACGTCATACCTTCACCGCAACCAGACCTGGCTAATGGATTTGATCAGGATTGGCTAATGTGACCAGGCGAGAGCAATGCCAAATTGCGAACCATCTCAGGGAGGTGGTTTGCTGGGGTGGAGGTTTGAGCATGCGCGAGCTAACAGTTTCGACGAAACAGATTCATCGCTAACGATGTCCGTGTCAATGCGTCAATGCGCTATCCGTGTCAATGCGTCAATCAAGCCGCATTGACACGGATATTAGCAGGGAAAGAGCCAAACTGTCACCAACAGTGGTGCGTTTCGTTCGCTCTGTTTGGTCGTTTAGGAAGGTACTGAGTGTTTATCTTATGATTGTCTGTGCATACAGTTTTTAAATAAACCAGGCGACCCAACTAACCACGCTCGCCAAAATGTGTGTAACTGGGGTGTGGGGAACTGGGGGGAAGGGGCTAAAGCTGCAAAATAATCGACCACTTACTAATCAGAAACGCGGTATAAATAGGGGGAAGGGGGTGGCGTTGCATTTATTTCCATTACCGCCGATGCACACGTGCGTTTTTTAACGCGCGTTGACGCTGCGGCACCGCTGCGTTGACGTCAATGCCTCTCCAGACAGAAGACAATTTCGTGCGAAGCAATGCGCGGCTACGTGCCTACAAGGTCAAAATTGCCGCAGTCGTATGGTTGGTGTTGTGTTAAGGACCAATATTGAAGTCTTTTTTACACCGTACTGCGACTCCGTGCAGCCGCGAGCAACCAGTCTGGTAAGGGCTTTAGCAATCAATGCATACATGACCGTCAATCGCCAGTACGCATTCGGCGGCAACCCAATTTTGCTAACCCCATGTACAAAAAATTCTATTTTCAAACCAACGAGACGATATTGCCTTTTTTGCCTACCTCGTGAACAAAAAATATATTTTCAAACCAATGCGACGATATTTGGTACATTCATTTACTGATTTAAGCGCCGGTGCACATGTGCGTTTTTTGGACACACGTCGACGCTGCGGTGCCGCTGCGGTTACTCAGTCAATCAATGCACACGTGCGTTTTATTAATGCTGCTGCGAATAATGCCGGTGCCGCTGCGGTGATGTATGTGCGCGTTCGGTTCCTTAACCTCGTGTACAAAAAATTATAGTTTGAAACCAATGAGACGATATCGCTTACCTCGTCAACAAAGAATATATTTTCAAACCAATACGACGAATTTTGGTACATTGATGTACTAATTTAAGACGTACCATGGGGAAATGTTACACATCCTTTGCAAATTAACTAAAAAAATCCGGATAAGTTCTTTAATTACTTCCCAATAAGTCTTCAATCATTTCTGCAGCAACATTTCTAATTTCAGGATAGTTCTTTACTCCCCCAATATGCAATTCCATGTCTTTTTCTTCGAAATTGGACTCCGTTTTCGGTAACGCTTTTGCGGTAAACGACGGACGTGTACACCGCGGCAAGTCACCCAAGGTACTCAGAGACGCAATTGCGTTTTTTTTTAACGGTGCGGTACCGCTGCGTTGACCCGGGGGAGGGGGGGGGGGGGGATTGCGGTACAAAACGACCGTACGAGCGGCGGGCGGTAAAGCAGGTACGTCTGCAGTACCCAACAGATGGCACGTAAACCAAACCGCAAATGCGGTACCGCAGCGTCGACCGCAAATGCGGTGCCGCACGTGTGCACCGGTACTAAGACGTACCAGGGGAATATATTATACATTCTTTGCAGATTAACTAAAAAATTCGGATACGTTCTTTAATTACTTACCAATGAGTCTTCAATAAGTTCTACAACAACTTTTCATATTTCAGGATAGTTCTTTATATATATTTTTTTTGTTCACGAGGTAGGCGAAAAAGGCAATATCTTCTCGTTGGTTTCAAAATATAATTTTGTGTACATGGGATTAGCAAAATGGGTTGCCGCCGAATGCGTACTGGCGATTGACGGTCATGTATGCATTGATTGCTAACGTCAACGCTGCGGTACCGCAATGTTACCGCGTGTTAAAAAAACGCACTTGTACATTGATTGGCTACGTCAACGCAGCAGCGCCGCAGCGTCAACGCGCGTTAAAACAACGCACGTGTGCATTGAGAGTTCCCAATAAACAATTCCACGTCAGTTTCTTCGAAATTGGACGCCATTTTCGGTAACGCTTGTGCGGTAAACGACGGATGTGTGCACCGCTCAAGTCACACAATGTACTGAGAGACGTTGTTGTGTTTTTTTAACGCTGCGGTATCGCTGCGTTGACGGGGGGGGGGGGGGGGGATTGCGGTGCAAAACGTGCGTGTGCAGTACACAACAAATGGCACGTAAACCAAACCGCATATGCGGTACCGCAGCGTCGACCGCAAATGCGGTACCGTACGTGTGCACCGGCGCTTAAGGGATATACCTCCCAGCGGCCTTTTTCTCGATTCTCCACACATCAAGTACGGCCCCAAAGTTCTATTTACTTACCGTTAGTCAATCCCTTACTAAAAATCCGTTTTAAAATGTGGCGTCTAGGAGATTTTTTGTTGAATATTGGGGAACTTTATTTACGTTCGTCCCGAACATACATGATGCTTAAGTTTGCGCGCTTACAATAACCATGGTGTTTCATCTGTGTGCGCATGTACTAATTTTCTAATAATTACCATGAGATCAAAAATCTAAAAGATTAATGCGATAAAAATTAAAATTAATTATTCCAATAGATCGCCGAAGCAAAATTATAAGACACTAGTCTAGAAAATTATAAATTGTGATTTTAAAAGACGAGAATCATTCCGGCTTGTGACGACACAATTAATGCATTCACGCTGGCTTGTCTATTAGGCGCAATGCCAACTGAGATAGTAGCTTCGCTTTTCGCTGCAAGGAACGAAGCTACTGTCTCAGTTGACCTTGACTGTGGTAAATGCGGGATGCGATCGGCGCGTAGTGGTTATAAGGCAGGCGGAAGGTTATAAGGTAACCCTGTCAGGAGTTTGTGTTGTGTTTTGATTTTATAATTCCACAAACTAAGAGTCAGAAAATCGTGATTAAAGCTTCATCATATCTTAACAGCAACACGTAAATAAACTCCTGTGTTGTGCCTAAATTATATTATCGTACAGTTTGTTGATTTCAGCTGTGTGAGGAATATGACGATAAATCATTCTAGTGACGACTTTGGGTTAAAAATGACACCGATTCGTGACGTATGGAAATAAGTCAAGTAACTTTTGCTTGATCCAATCGAGTTAATATCGAATAAGAGACTAAAACCACTAAAAGTAGTCAACGTTTAAAAAAGCCAGCAAGTACACATTTATACAGTAAAATGCGACGTTTTGGGATTGATCATCCCATTGTCAAGCAAAAAAAAATATTTTATAGCATAAGTTACAAGTCACAAGATACACTTAAATGGTTTCACATTTTAAAGAAAAGCACGACAGAACAGTTTAAAGTTAAAAAAAAAAACTGGGACAACCTCTCCCTAACGAAGCAGGGAAGAAGTAATTCGTGGAGTGGAGGGGATGGCTATTTATGTGGGGTGGCCCAGGTGAGAAAAATTTGCTATTCCAAATTTGTGAAGGATTGGTACATATTCCGAAAACTGTTTATTATTAGCCATCAAATGATTGTGGACTGGTGGCCGTTGTGTTAGGGTGCAAAGGGTTTCTAAGTTAATACGTACATGACCCAAGTCATTTTTTAAGAAAATAGTTACCATGCAAGTCGAAACATAGAACCATTTGCATCCTAACATAACGACCACCAGTCCACAACCCTTTGATGCCTAATAGTAAACAATTTTCGGAATATGTACCAATCCCTCACAAATTTGGAATAGCAAATTTTTTCCACAGGGGCACCCCCCACATAAATAGCCACCCCCTCCACTCTACGAATCACTTCTTCCCTGCTTCGTTAGGGAGAGGTCCTCCCAGACTCAGCTATTGCGCTAACTGGGGCTTTAGTTTTCATCTTTTTAACTATTTGACTTTCACTGTTTTGACTTGCTTTTCTTTAAAATGAGAATCCATTTAAAGTGGCACTATCACCGATTGAAAGCAGACGAAATCTGACAACATCTAGTGCTATGTAGTACTATCTAGCCTTTGCTTGCATCAAGCGAAGGAATGCATAACGACATTTCTTTTAACGAAACAAACAAGCCACGACATCCTTAATTATTGAATGAAAATGTGGTTCGTCTTCGTGTTCCTGGGGGCAAGCTATAAAGATTAATAATATTATTGCCTCTATATGGCACCACGGTATTTTCGTTCGCATTTCAAACGGTGATAGTGCCATTTTAAGTGTATCTTGCGACTTCTAGCTTACGGTCTAAAATATTTTTTGTTTGACAACGGGATGATCAATCTCGAAACGTCGCATTTTACTGTAAATGTGCACCTGCTGGCTTTTTTAAACGCTAATTATCGAAGGCACCCAATACGTCCTTTAACAGTGACAATAGTTTCAATCCTTCCGTTTTTGCAATGTGTGTTAAAATTTCCTATTTTTGCAATACAAAAGTGTAGGCCTAAACAGCCTGATTTGTCTTTAAGGAATATAGCAATTCTGCAACAGACATGTTGTGGCATGTTCAATCTGCATAAAGTTCATTTGAGCCTTCCCATACCCCTCCCCCTCACCCCCTCCCCTTTTCAAGCTCTTAGAGCCACACCCCCACGCACGCGACACTTAAAGAATTAAAGTTGAGGGGAGGGGAAGTCTGACGAGCTAATTAATGTTAGGGCGTGTTCAGTAAATTACCATTGGCTGCTAGAATGGCCACTTATATTGCCTAAAGCCAGAATTAGTTTGTTGGAAGGGAAGGCAGGCGCACGTGGAGCATTTTTGATGGCCGACTGAATGACGCCTACATGAAATGGACGTTAATCATTCATCTGCTTTATGTTACTGAGTCATTGATTAATTAAATCAACTAGGAAGGATTTGATTTTTGTTGAAGAGCGAGCTGCAGAAACTTGACACGCGAAAACAGGGGTTTTACAGGGAAGATGATGTTTAAGAAACAATCTTATCTTCAAGACAGTGGCAGAAGTGGGTCACTTTGCCAGATCTATGACGTCACCTTCCCCACGACAATTCGGACCCACCACCCACTTATCCCATGTAAATTAGGGACCGATCAGTATTTATCTGTGGGGAGGAGGATGGGGCGGAGGAAAGTGGAGGGGGCTATCATGGATTTGTTACACCATCTCGAGGGAGGGGATGATACAGTTTTGGGGGGTTCACACAAAAAAA
>JAHWFP010013919.1:0-12060 GCA_023313725.1 Lithobius niger
CCCCCCCCCCAAATTTGGGGACCCACTTATGTTGCTAATTCTTTATTTTCATGCTTCAGTGCACGTGAGAGGTCTCACATTGTGAAAGCTCATGAAGCTTTCCATGGGAAACGTTTCTTGTCTCGATTGTGGAGGACTCATTTCTTCTGTTGATGAAGTTTTGGCGCACGACGACCGATGTGATGGGAAAATATGCCAGGAACAAAATAAAGTTTGAGACATATTACTGCGAAATTTGTTGGAGTTATTTCCCTGATTTGGAGAGAGCTAAGATTCATACTAGGATTTTCATTCGTGTAATGTTATTCCAATGAACAACGAGCTGCCGAGGGAAGATAAAAAAATAAAGAACCAACAATGAATGAGGAAGATCGTATTCCTATATTTTAGAAAGAGATTTTCCTGTGCCAATACAGTGAGAAGACGTTTGAGAGTAAGAGATATAAACAGAGGCACGAAAGGCATCACGAAGGAAAATGTAACGTAACCTGCAAATTGTGCACTTGACTTACTCAGACGCTTTTGCGTATAAACAGCAGAAGTGCGGTGGTGTTATAAATCAATGTGGAAGGGAAATTGGAGAGTCTTAAAAAAAAGACCGTCCTTCCTCGAACTGAAACCTTGGTTGAAGAAAGGAATATTTTCTCAAAGCCCCGCAAATTTCAACCTCGTGGCAAATAATGTCAGATCTTTAGTCGTGCCTGTAATAGAGAATACCAGAATTGATTGAGCCTTGTCCTATATGTTTCAAGATTTGAAGAATAAGACTGATTTGACCACAGATACCAAACTCGAGGTAAGACAGTTTAGTTTGGATTTAGGAGAGATTGATCTTATCCGCAAAGCTTTCAATAACTGCATTTGAATTTCAAGAGGAATTTTATCGGATGAAATGCACTATGAGCCGTTGATTTTGTCGGAAATATACAGGGATAGGTATTGGAATCTTTTAGAGCAGTTCCAACGTCAGTAGTTACAAAAATGTCGTAGTGAGCCACGGCACCGGCCTCAACTTACGTATTCCGATCACGTATGCGGGGTCGAAGGTTAAGTTCGACAAAAAAGTAATGTTTATATCAGAAGCGGTTTTGTAAGAAATCTAACTGTTTAATTATGTTTTCTAATTTTAGTATGAACACCAGCAGAAATGGATTCAAGAACAGCTAAGAATTGAAGAGACGTTGACACATTCAGAATTAAATGTCGCAATTTTAAATTTTAGATATTGAATTTGTAACACATATTCCTAAAAGAAGTTGCAATAAGCAACCAAACCAGAAAAAAATGGAACTAAGCCTACTACAGGCACTTTTTTCTTTTAAACTTAATTAATATTTCTTTTGCTACATACTTCAAAAATGTATTCGCTTCATTATAACGGGGCTTGCTGTAGAACCAGTGGCGCCATCATGTATCTGGAAACAAAACTTACGCAAACAGCAGCAAACAAACACCACAGCATCACCTAGCAATGGAAGGTCAGAAACTAAACACACCTACCGAAGTCTTAACACGTGTATTTCTCAACCCAAAAAGAAATAAACATTCTGTAAACGTGGTTAATTCCTAAAAGTTTTATCTTAGACGTTTATCAGACTAACTTGTTGTCGTCCATTAAAAAAGTACTACGCATGTGTTATATCAACACAATTTAAGCCCTGCCTGCCGTTCCCTAGCAACGAAAAAACAGACACACTGGCGTCAGTTGCTATCCACGCCGACCTCAGTATTAGCACATTTACACGTTTAGTTCTTAAAGTCGAAAGAGTGATAAACTTGTTTAAAGATTCTTTTAACTGGACGGGATTTTTTACATATTTCACTCACGTGAGGTTGAACCACAGCCCATCGCTAGTCCGTATTGAAAATGAATACTTACGAGGTTCATATCAATGCGCCGAAGAAAGAAAAATGGGTATAGAAAAAAGGTCCTACAGTGGGAGCTCACTGATTTTGATTTGTTTTTTTTTTGTTGATCATTTTTTTGGGAGATGGAATGTCAACATTACAGGGAATAGGATGTAAGGATAGGATAGAAATTTATTATATTTGAAAAAAATGTCCAAATTTGTGGAAAGTTTCTTTTTTAGTCGGCGGTTATGTGACTCGGATTCGTATCTTTTTCAGTCAGCGGTTATATGACTTGGATGTCATCATCATTGCTATTGTCTGGTGATCGCGGCATGTCACGTGGTTCCTCTTTCTTTGAATGTTTCTCGATATTAACGTTTGGTGATTGAGGGCTGTCTCGTTGTTCTTCTTTTTGTCGATTTCAACATTGAAACTTATTATTGAGAGCAAATGGCTCGTTGATGGTAGCGTCAGATCGGTTTGCATGGATTTGCTTGTAGAAGTGCTTTCAACTGGTTCGTTTGTCTCGGTAGTGGATCTTTGTCTTTTTGCACGATTAACTTTTCTGTTGATTAAAATTCGGGCACAATGTAAGTTTTTTAAGGCTATTTTGATGTTTTCAGAACATAATTGCCTGGATATATGTGCTCTCGAGAGTTCTCCGTCTGAATCCACGCCTTTTCTTTCTTCATTCAAAAATTACTTATTAAGATTGTCTAAGTCTGTTAGGCTCTCATAGTCACTAGCAATCTCATACACATGCTTCTGTGGAAAATCTCATATTTGCGCTGCTTCGTGATTCGCAACATGTTCTCGCAAACTTTGGGTGAAATTTGTTTTTCGTAAAATGTCCAAATCACGCTTTTATTCCTCTGTTTGAAGGACGAATAAGCCAGATTTCCACATTCTCTCACGTATTTGCTGTCTGGAGTTCTCAACCGGATTTCTACATTTCGTTGCTGAATGTAACCAAAAATCTCTAGCAGTCATAAATAATATTGTTCGTTTTTGTTCGATTTTCTATTAAAATGTATAGAACCTATGTTTTTGAAATAAAATGCATACATCCATTTTTTAACTTACTGTCCCATACATTTTACTTAAAATTTTTTATTTTTTTCTCTAAAATTTAATTAACCTAACGAAATGATACGAACGAAAATTAGTCTGACACCAATAACGAGTCGCCTGGCCATGACAGGCTCAAAACATTCACGTTTCAGTCGTACACAAAACCATTACTCAACGGAAATGACATTAATAGTTTTTTTTTCAAAATTCTACTTAAATAAACCTAAATTCCTAAAATAAAGCTTATTCGTTCATTTTTATACTAAATGTATCACATTTTTGTGTAAATCAACTTTTATTTGTCTATAATTTAATTAAGTTAACGAAATGATATGGAATGAAAATATTACTGGTTTAACTTCGTAACACTGACTTTGCATAACACCAGGTAACCTTGGTGCTTTTAAGTAACAAAACTATTATGTGGACAGCATTGATTTTGTTGATGTGTTTACACAGTCTGGTTATTTGCATAAAACCAAACTTAAACAAAACTAGTTAACCTTGAGATGTTTGTGAGCAGACAACCTTGACTATATTTTTTTCCCAACTTCGTCTATCTTTAATTCAACAGTCGTGGGGTTTAACATTACCGGAACTACTGTAACAAATTTTCTTTTTGTTCTTAACCATCTGGGACCATCACCAGGCAAGTTCAGTCACGACTTTTCTTGAAGGTGCACATCCGAACCAATTAAAAACGTTCTTCGTCTTTCAGGCATCTTGTTTTAGCCAACCTAAAGGCTAGTTCGAGTGGATGTGTTACCAATCACCAATGAAAAAAAATGAATCATCTGAAGGCCAGCTCCCAAACCCAATTCGTGTGAGTATGTTATCTAATCGAGGCACGTTTTCTCACGTACCTAGATCAAATAAATTATTCAGTGGGCATGTTCTCCTTCAGAAGAACGAGTGTTTGGTCGGTCATTAAATCAGTCATGTGTACGCATATTCTTCTTACCTGGCCAATCTAAGACCGGTTTCGCTTTTTTTTTTACCAATTTTATTTTTCATATTCGTTTTTTTCTTATTTGGTCTCCGGACGGATTTTGCCTTTTCCCGAACAAAATCTCAGTAACTTACTGACGATTTGTGTGTGTGTGTGTGTGTGTGTGGGGGGGGGGGGGTGCTACCATTTGGCTGTGTCCCTGAACCAAGTGACTCAACTAAGGCAAGCAATGTACATGAGCCTAGGACACCCATTCTCAGTTTGTATCGCATATGGCTGCGATAGTAGTATGTCCATTAGTTAGGGTGGCTTCTCTGCTGGACACACCCTAGCCATGCAGAGGGGCTACTAACCCTAACTTCTTTTTATGATAACTCCTGCCTTACTGGTCCGATTTCCATTCTGCTTTGATAATTTGTTGTTTGGGGATAATCTATTCAACTTACCAATTGGAACCACTGCTCTATCTCCCTTCCTTCTAGAAATTTCGGCACAAATGACCTTGAAGGTCTCTTTTAAGATCATTTACTCCACTGCCATTAGATGTCCCCCGAGCCATTGTATGTTCGTGTAATGTTTTGCGACCCTACTTCTAACTGTTTTGGATTGGCAGAGGGTGTCTCCAGACTTTTGGCTCACCCTGTATACAGCGTAATTCATAAAGTACTGAAAAATAGGCCTATAAGATGTAGGCCTATAAGTCGTAGGCCTATGAAATGCAGGCCTATAAAATGTAGGCCTATAATAGACCTAATAAAATGATGATGTTCACACGATTACTCCAAGTTTTGTACCTTAGGTTATTGTACCAGTGGAAAGCCCGTCATAAATTAATGGGGTAGTAGTTCCTGCCCCCCCCTCCCGGGAAATAAAATGTGCTCAACAGGTATTGCATGGCCCCTACTGGACCCAAGCTTCAAGCCTAGTGAACTCATTTAAAATCCTGCCTCATTAAATTTGTGCAACACTCTATTGTGAAACCAGGATTTGAAACCAGTAACCGAAAAGGTTTGAAACAAACAATTTTGTCAAATTTTGTCAAATTTTGTCAAATTTTGTCAAGGTTTGATCCAAACAATTTTGTCAAATTTAATGAATTTCCTGAACTCAGGGTTTGAACACGTAACTAAAAGATTTTAAAATGAGTTGATATTTTCAACCGTAGTGTATCTGTAGTAGTGCAATGTATCTTGCTTAAGCTAGCCTAATAAACAACGTAACTGCCAAATTGAACGCCAACATTGCTTGGATGTCGGAAATAAACCTTAGATATTTTCTGGTTTGGAATGAAAGTAAACCACATCCACCTTAATTCAACACTACATTCTTGAAGTGTCCACCTTGTGGTGCAATGCACTGGCGAAGTTTTTGATCAAGATTTTGCAAAACTTCCTCAATCATATCCGGTGTAATTGTTTGACAGATCTCAACAATACATTGCCTTAGCTCCTGAACAGTCCCCGGGTGATGTAGTGCTGAGCCTAGCCTGTTCCACCGATAGGCCCATAGGAAGAAGTCAGGAGGGGATTAGATCAGGACTTCTGGATGGCCATTCTACTGCTCCTCCCCTCCCAATCTTCCTGCCACCAAAGGTCTGATCTAACCACTCCCGTACATTGCGTCCAAAGTGGGGAGGAACCCCATCGTGCTGATACCAAACGGTATTAGGATGGGCAAGCGCCATTTCCTCCTCGATAGATGGTTGAATCTCGTCTTGGAGCAGCTGTAAATACCGTTCAGCATTTAATGGTTCATCAATGAAGAATGGTCCTATCAACCCTGAACCCACAAATCCGCACCACACATTCGTGCTCGGATTATGTTGGTGGTGTCCCTCAATTGTGTAATGTGGGTTTGTGATGCTGTATTCACGTGTGTTCTGTTTGTTAGGTAATACGATACGTGTAATGAAATATGGGCCTCGCCAGTCATATCCAGACGGCGTGGAAATGTAGCATCACCATCAATGGTTTCAGCAGCCCACTGTGCGAATTGTAGTCTTCTGTTATAGTCCTCCTCATCAAGGTGTTGTGGAATGGCGGGTTTGTATCCATGGTACCCTGTTCCTTAAAATGCTATGGATGGGTGTTTTGTTGGTATTAAGATGCTGGGTAAGGTCTCATTGCGATGTTCGTGGGGTTGCTTCGATAGACTCAATTAAAGCAAGTATACTTTCTTCATCTTTAGCCGAACGTGGATGACCACATGCTCCCAAGTCGTCTACCACTGGGGAGACGAATGCCTTAAATAATAATCCGCAACAAATTATTGACTGTGTTGTAACATGGCCTATCTATGTCTGGATGGCTGGCATGAAATTGGACAATACCTGCTGCAATGGTTTGGAAGTTGGCTCCCTACATGCTACAAAGTAGGACTAGTTTAACCCTCTCCTCAATAGTGTACTTCGGGAGCATGTCTCACAGGCATACACCTAACGTTCAACTACTACATTCAAAGAAGGTGGCTGTGGCAGTATTGTAATACTACACTTACGATCTGACAACACGCGGTTTGCTACAACACAATTACAAAATGTCCCGTCAAGTTCTCGTGGAGATCCGTATAAGTAATTCAAGGGATTCACATAGCAAGCAAGGTTTTTGATTCATGTGCTGACAAAATTAGGCATCCCTATAGTAAAGGCCTACATTTTACAGACCTACATTTTATAGGCCTACTTTTCAGTACTTTATGAATCATCCTGTTTGACCTCGGTCGCCCATGTTAAAGCCGAAATTTCGATGCTTAATTTCGCCGCTATCTTTCAACATTTTCTACTGGAATTTGGTATGTCAGCTTTGACGGACTTGGCCAACACGTGTACCAAATTTTATTAATTTCCGATTTGTCACATTGGAGATCTGGATTTGAGCTGGAATCGGGAGTTTCATTTTTGTCTTATATGATGATAATGAGGATGATCTTTGTGGGACACGTTTATACGGTTCACTCTACAGACTAAACCATTTGTCGTCGCCGCAGTCGCCGTGAGGAGGTTGTGTTGGCCCGTTTGCGAATTGGTCACACCCGACTTACTCACTGTTTCCTTTTGCGGGGGGTTGACCCTCCTGAATGTTCTTGGTGTCGACGGCCACTTACGGTTCGGCACTTACTTGTTGATTGTCGCCATCTTGATGGTGTTCGTCGTCGGTTCCATCTTCCGCATGACATTGCGCGTCAGTTGGGCGATAAGTCTGTCCTCCTGTCCGGTGTTTTTCAATTTTTGCAGGAGGTACAGATGTATGACAAGATTTAGATTAGGGGTTTGAATAACATCTCTGTAATGTGTGGTGCAGTGGCAACCCGGACCACTGCACTGTGACTGAGGTTGGCGCTAATGACCAAGTTGTCGACGCGCCATTAAGCCTCAATCCCCTCCCCCATTTGTCGTAGAAAGCTGGTTCTTAGCTCATTTGAAAGATCTACTTCCGGAGAAGTGCCCTTTATAGAAACAGAAATTTCGATTGGTCGTCTCGTTCCGGAGTTATTGGGCCCTGAACGATCCGTTTTATTGTTTTAAACATTGTTTTTATGCAACAATGCCAATCAGCAAACGCCAGACGGAAAGCGTAAGCAAATGCTAACAATGCTGGCGAGACAACAATTTACCCGTGAGTGGAGAGGAAGCATTATCCCTATTACTAATCGATTTATATGATTTCACGTCATTCTCCCGTGTTAAAGCTAAGTGTCCGTTGCCCATTTGGCTTGCCGTCCTATATTACAAATACGGACAAAGCCTCTGATAGATAGCTGCGGACAAACCAACTTCCAAAAGAAAGACTTGCACTGAACGAGCATGCGAAGCGAGCGAAATTCAGTGCATTTGGAACGAGTGCAGACAACTAGCTTGGTATGTCAAAGTATCACGAATTAGAAAACAAAAACGAGCTCATTTGATGTTAAGGTAAGGTTTAACTGATCTGAAGTCAAAACAGCAAAGTAACACAAATAAACCTTCGTGTAAGGTTTCACATACCACAGTACTCCTGTACTGTTTAGTCCACGTGAAATCGCTCTGATCCCCTAGACGTACCACCCCAGCCCATTACCACCGATTCAAGGTCTCGCAACTGCAACGCCAACCCTGTTCCTCAAGACAAACTCTCCCTACGCCCACACATTTTTATTGGTGACTCACATGTGAGAAATTTCAGATACGGATCACACCCTCTATCCCAAACCTGGTACTGGCCGGGAGCATCAGCTAAATTGATTTTGGAAAAAACAGCGACTCTTATGGATACCACTCCCGAAGGGGCATCTTACACAGTGTGCGCAGGTTCAAACGACCTACTGCTATGTCCTCCAAATCAAATCACGTTTTACATTAGCAATCTAATATCTGCTATTCGAAGAAAAGCTCCAACTGCTAAAATCTCTGTTGTGGGCCTATTTCCTCGTCTACATAAAAAACTCAGAGAGGCTGATCAAGCTGTGATCCACACAAACTTTCTCCTAAAATCATTGTGCATCGATCGCCTGTACAATTTTGTTAGCATTGATGTTCAAATCTGTAGTGATCCTACCCTTATGGCCCGAGACGGCATGCATCTAACCAGTAGGGGCAAGCAAACCCTTGAAACTGAACTCAGTTCCATCCTAACTTATTCGAAAAACTCAAATCACTAACAGGGAATAATCCCAATGTACCAACCCCAGCCACCACTCCTGTTACTAAAAATCTTTCTTGTCTGTTGATTAACGCTAGGAGTGTCCTGAAAAACTTGGGTCCCTTTAGGGCTATTCTTGCTGAGGAATCCTTTGACCTCGTGTTCGTCACTGAGTCATGGCTGAGCGAGGAAGACCTTGATTCGACAATCATTGGTGGTCTTCCATACACGCTTGTACGGCTTGATAGAAAGTCCAGGGCAGGTGGAATCTTACTCGCTGTTCGAGAACCACTACAGATTGCTTGTTGTGGTAAAGCAGACAATGCCGAGGCCATGTGCCTTTTCCTACCAGACCAAAAGCTTACTTTCTTGCTCTGCTATTTACCTGACAGCTATTCATATAGTCAAATTGAGACACTATCTTCCTTTATTCTTAGTCGTTTCAACGATAACACCCCAAATATTTTACTTGGTGACTTCAATTTATCTTCGGTGGACTGGACGACCAATGTAGCATTGGACCGCCCGCACCAGGTGTTCTTGTCAAAAATTGCTCCTTTGGCCTTCGATCAACTTGTTGATTTTCCGACTAGAGGGAAAAACATCCTTGATTTAATTTTTACCACAGATGACCGACTTGTTTTTGATGTTTCATCCTACGACAACTTGGGAACTAGTGACCATAGCATGGTTGCCTTTAAACTAAACTGCTGCATGGTTGGTACTGAGTACAATCGCCCAACTCAAGGGAAAATTGATTTTGAAAAATTACGTCTTAGTCTACACAACATTGATTGGTCCGAGCATATCTCTCCATACGGTAACGATATTAATAACGCTTGGAATTGTTTTTCGAATCTTATTACCCAAAAAACTGAACAGTGCAGCGGAAAGCCACGAACTAGAAGGTCCGGCAAAAATTCATTACCAACATCAATTAGGAAACTAGGTAAAAAAAAACTTAAACTTTGGAGAGAGCTTAAAAGAAACCCAGGAAGCCACAGTTTAAGCAATTACAATCTATGCCGTTCACAATACTTGACCAGCATTCAAACCTGGCACAACAACAGCGCATCAAAAGTGGTACAGGACGGGAATATCTCGGCACTTTTTCGCTACTACAAAAAAAAAACCAGCACTGTGAAAAGCATATCGCCACTCTTATTTAATGGCATTTATGCTACAACAAACATAGCCAAGGCAAACCTATTGAACACCATATTTGTATGTAATGGAGTCACTGATGATAATCTAATATTACCACCAAACGATACTGAGCTCAATTCTTCTGCGTCATCCAAACCATTTCTCAGCTCTATTGTTTTTACCCGACAACTCGTACTTGAAGCAATGTCAGCACTCAAGCCCAGTCATGCTGTCGGTCCAGATGGCCGTTCGTCGTTTTTTTATAAACAAATTTACCTAGAAATTGGTGAGGCTCTACTGTTCCTTTTCAACCTTTCTTTCCGTCTGGGCAAAATACCAGAAAGCTGGAGTACGGCGAATGTGGTTCCGATATTTAAGACGGGTAACCATTCAGATCCCCATAACTATCGTCCTATAGCTCTTACTGCCGTTCCATGTAAAATCATGGAAGCGATCATTCGAACCCAAATGCTTTCGTTTTTCTCCAAACAGTCTTTACTGGACAATGAACAATTTGGCTTTCTACCCGGACGATCCTCTACCATGCAACTTCTCTTATATCTGGACCAGCTGACGAGTGCTCTTGACATCGGCATCCCATCTGATTTTATTTTTTACGACTTCAAAAAAGCCTTTGAGTCGGTCGTCCACTCCAAACTGCTCGTTAAATTACTTGCTCTCCAAATCTCTGGAGATCTACTTTACTGGATCCAGGCATTTATCTCGAACCGTACACAAAAGGTCGTTATTGAGTCGATTCAATCAGAATGCTACAGTGTGGTTAGTGGGGTACCTCAAGGATCTGTCCTGGGCCCCCTACTCTTCGTCGTATTTTTAAATGATCTTACTTTTCCTTTGGAGTCACCTGGGGCGACACGTTTCAAATTCGCTGATGACGTCAAAACGGGATCAACCATCACCTGTTTTCGTGACGGTTATCAACTTCATACTGATATAGACATCGTATACCAATGGTCGCTTAAATGGCAGTTGCCCCTTTCTCAATCTAAATGCTATGTTTTCCACGTGGGTGCCTCCAATCCTTCATTGTCCTATGACCTAGGTGGAACCAATTTACAAGTTGTAGACTGTGGTCGCGACCTAGGGATTTGGTTCTCTAAGGACCTATCGTTTTCTACACACTGCACGAAGATTGCAGCTACCGCTTATCGCAGACTATCAATGATTAGGAAATGCTTTGAGGCCACTAGCGCTGATATACGGGTGTGGGCCTTTAAAGTCTTTGTAAGACCCCTTTTGGAATACGCGAGCCCAGTTTGGTCCCCCCACCTGCTGGGTGATATTGATCGCCTTGAGGCTTTACAGCGAACCTTCACCAGAAGCCTGCCTGGCTTCAAGACTCTTCAGGCCAGTTCTCGCCTTCGTAAGGCCGGACTGGAACCATTAGAGTTGCGTAGGATTAGGGCAGACCTGATAATGACTTTTAAGATTTTGCATGGATTACTGCCGATCGATCTACCCTTTTTCGATCAAGCTCCCTCTTCATCCACCAGAGGCCATTCCCTGAAGCTGCGTGTCGAGCTCACACATCTGGGCTGTCGGAAATCATTCTTTGCCGTGCGTGTAGTTCCAATTTGGAACTCACTACCCGAAGAGACGGTCTCTGCCGCGTCAATCTCAATCTTTAAGAAGAAGCTACTGAGCTGTGATCTCACTAAATTCCTTAAAAGGACTTACTGACATACTCCTTTTAATCACTCTTCCATGATATGAATTCACTTCTTCTCTCTTTTCCTTTTAACGCTGGGAACGGTATTAGTGGCCTGCCCTTCCGTAATCCCACTCCCACTTTTGATGAGAGTAAACCTCTTATTATTATTATTATTATTAAACCTTACTGATGTATTCAACCATTAGACATGTAAATAAAATCAAAACCATGTCCCAACTTTCAATATTGTTGTAAGAATAATATAGTGTATAATATAGGCTACACACTCGCCTACTTTCGGGGGTACATTTTTCATCATTATTTTAGTCTGGTCGTCTCCTTTATGTTCATCTTATTGATTGATACATACACCAGTTTTTAAGATTTCATATTCAAGACTTGAGGACTGGTATTTCATTTTTATTATCAGCGATATTTCGAGGATTTCAAGCAGTCACACGAACCCTGAATTAGTTAATCGGTAGTTCTGTACTTAGCACACTAAAATTATGATTTTTACGATTTTTCAGCGAGAGTAGAATGAACCAATCAGACGTATCGTGTTTTAAAGTAAAAACTGTAAAAACATGCGAATACAGCAGTAAGGTTTCACGTGGACTAAACAGTACAGGAACACTGCGGTATGTGAAACCTTACACGAAGGTTTATTTGTGTTACTTTGTTGTTTTGACTTCGGATCAGTTAAACCTTACCTTAAACATCAAACGAGATATCGTTTTTGTTTTCTAATATAT
>JAHWFP010013922.1:0-12199 GCA_023313725.1 Lithobius niger
CCCCCCCCCCTCCCACCCTCCAGGTGTTTGGTCTTTGGTTTTAAATTTATCAAACCGAAAACCGAACATGTGAATGGCTTCCACATATGCCCTCTCCCCAACAATTACTTTAATCCCCCCCCCAATCCCCACACTCCTCCCCCATCCCCCCATACACGCTTACCCGCCTCCCTGTTCCCGAAAACGTCGCCCCGTGACATTCTCCCTTTGGTGCAGCCCCGGAAAAGTCGCTAGCGTGTGGTTTACTGAAGGCTAAAAAAAAAACCGTATCACTGAGAAATCCAGCTTTCAGTAAGCAAGTAATCCCATGTTTAAATTAATCCTTTGAAACAATTCACTTCGGTAGCGCGCATTGCCCGCCACACACGCCTTGGCACCCTCTCCCGCACCCCCTCCCCCGAAAACGCCGTCCCGTGACATTCCCCCTTTGGTGCAGCCCCGGAAAAGTCGCATGCGTATGTTTGACTGAAGGCTAAAAAAAAGCCCTAAGAAATCTAGCATTCAGTAAGCAAGTAACCCTATGTTTAAGTTAATCCTTTGAAACAATTCACATCGGTACCATGCATGGCGACATTGTTTCACCTCGGTACCGTGCTGCCCACTTAAAAACAATTCAACTCCTTTCTGGAAGTGAACATTTAGGAAATAAATGCGCCTTTCCATCGTATCAGGCTGCCAATTTCGAGGCCCCAACAACCAATCGTCGTTTGGTTTAAAGTTGTCTGGTTTAGTAGACAAAGGCTGTTTTTTTGTTATTTTTTTTAGCTCAAACGCCGACAATGGCACAGTCCACGCGACTAAAACTTTGTTGGCCGCTTTGGTACCATAACAATACCAAAAAACGAACCCAAAAACGGTTTGGCAGGTCTGGGAAGTAGCACCATCTCTTCGAAGACTTTGGAAAAAGTCTTATACCCGAACTTGTAGTCCAAGGCCGTCAATAGACGGCGACATGGCAGGTTTGGCAAGTGGCGCCATCTGTTCGAAGACGTTGGAAAAGTGTCCCAGCCCGAATTTGAATGCGAATCCCGTCAATAGACGGCACTACAGGGTGGGGTACTTGATTGTACGATGGAATGGCGTGGCCGGTGACTTGGCCGCCTGCTCCGTATTATATATGTAGATTCACTGTCACAAGTTAGTTAAATAACATGACAAATTAAAACATCGTTACTTCCTTATGACTAATAGACTTCTTCGACGTAACTAAATTAAATAATAACATTTGGTCCTTGAATTAAAAACCTGAGGATAATACGCAGCCGTAAAAACAAAAAAAAATTTAGCCGAGTTAAAAAATTAATAGTCTCGTTGCAGTGTTGCATGAATGAATGGACTTACCGTCGAACCAGATTCTCCATTTGGCCTATCTGCTACTTACTAAATTAAAACTACAGTTAAAAAAAAATTAGGCCTAAAATCACGTTACCACACCAACGTCAAGTTGCTATGAGTGGCTCCTGGCATCATCAACACCGTCTCTCCCGTCACTTCCCTACTACCACTGGTCTACAGGGTGATTCATAAAGTACTGAAAAGTAGGCCTATTGACGTAGGCCTATGAAATGCAGGCCTATAAATGTAGGCCTATGATAGACCTAATAAAATGATGATGTTCACATTATTACTCCAAGTTTTGTGCAGTGCACCTTTGGTTATTGTACCAGTAGAAAGCTCTTCATAAATGAATGGGGTAGTAGTTCCTGCCCCCCTCCCCCCAGAAAATAAAATGTGCTCAATCGGTATAGCACGACCCCCTACTGTACCCAAGCTACAAGCCTAGTGAGCTCATCTCATATCCTGCTTCATTAACTTTGTGCAACATTTTATTGTGAAACCAAGATTTGAACCGAGTAACCGAAAAGGTTTGAAATTCGTTTATATCTCCAACCGTATTCATGTATTGCAGTGCACTTGGATTGCCAAACCGAACTTGCAAACCTCTAAACAATTTAGTCAAATTTACTGAATTTCCTGAACTCAGGGTTTGAACACGTAACTAAAAAGGTTTGAAATGCGTTGATATTTTCAACCGTAGTGCATCTGTAGTCGTTCAATGTAGCCTGCTTAAGCTAGCCTAACGTAATTCAGCCTAACAACGTAGCTAGCCTAATAATAGCAAAATAGCTTGCCTAATAAACAACGTAACACATCCACCTTGATTCAATACATTTTCGAAGTGTCCGCCTTGTGCTGGAATGCAATGGCAAATCCTTTGATCAAGATTTTGCCAAACTCCCTCAATCATATCCGGTGTAACTGTTTGACAGATCTCAACGATACAGTGCGTTACCTCCTGAACCTCCCCGGGGGCTGTAGTGCTGCGCCTAGCCTGTTCCTCAGATAGCCCCCATAGGAAGAAGTCAGGAGGGGTTATATCATGACTTCTGTGGGTAGCCATTCTGCTCGTCCCCTCCCAATCCACCTGTCACCAAATGTCTGATCCAACCACCCCCGTACATTGCGTCTAAAGTGGGGAGGAGCCTCATCGTGCTGCTACGATATGGTATTAAGATGGGCAAGCGGCACTTCCTCCTCCGTGGATGGTTGAATCTCGTCTTAGAGCGACTGTAAAGATATACCGTTCAGCATTTAGCGGTCCATCAATGAAGAATGGTCCTATCAACCGTTAACCCACAAACCCGCACCACTTCGTGCTGGGATTAGGTTGGTGGTGTTCCTCAAATGTGTAATGTCGGTTTGTGACGCTTCACGTGTATTCTGTTTGTTAGGTAACACATGTAATGAAATATGGGCCTCGTCAGTCATTGCCAGATGGCGTAGAAATATGGCATCACCATCAATGGTTTCAACAGCCCATTGTGCAAATTGTATGTCATAGTCCTCTTCATCAAGGTGTTGTGGAGTGGTGGGTTTTTATCCATGGTACCCCTGTTCCTTAAGGATTATATGGATGGCTGTTTGGTTGGTATTAAGATGCCGGGCAAGGTCTCGTTGTGATGTTCGAGGGGTTGCTTCGATAGACTCAATTATGGCAAGCGTATACTTTCTTCATCCGTAGTCAGACGTGGACGACCACATGCTCCCCAGTCATCTGCCACAGACCCTGTTGCCTTAAATTTCCGTAACAAATAATTGATTGTGTTGTAAGATGGTCTGTCTCTGTCTGGATGGCGGGCGTCAAATTGGTCAGTAACCGCTGCAATGGTTTGGAAGTTGGCTCCCTCCATGCTACAAAGCAGGACTATCCTCTCCTCAGTAGTTTACTTCGGGGCATGTCTGACAGGCCTACACGTTCCAACCTAACGTTCAACTTCTACGTTCAAAGTAGGTGGATACGACGGAATTGTAATACTGCATATATACGACCTGACAACACGCAGTTTCCTGCAACACAATTACAAAAACGTCCCCGTCAAATGCAGGTGGAGATCCGTGCAAGTAATTCAAGGGATGCACACAGCAAGCCTTTATTAGATTGAACAAAGGTTTTTGTTTCATGTGCTAATAAAATTTGGCACCCTTATAGTATAGGCCTACATTTTATAGACCTACAACTTATGCCTACATTTTATAGGCCTACATTCATAGGCATATTTTACAGTACTTTATGAATCACCCTGTATATAGGCTACGTTGCGCGTTACCTTGTAACACCGTTCCTGTGTGACCAAAGGCACACCGTGTTGCAAAATCGAATATGCTTACTATACAATTCAATTCTCCGTTAGCTGCTACTTACGAAATTAAAGCTGCAGGTAAGAATTAGGCCTAAAAGTAAACATATACGTCTAAAATTAGCTTAAAAGCGACCACATTTCTAACCGGCAATTCTGGTGGTTACTGCCTTTAGATTATATAATAGAGATAGCTGTTGCAATGTGTGATAGAGGTGTGCGCCTCACCATTGGCATAGTGGCATAACTGTACAGAAGACTGGATGCGACTAGGAGTCGCTGTAGCCACTTGTTTAGTTGTGATATGCCTCTGAAAGGTCCATAAGATTCGTTTCGAGGCGATTATGTGAATGGAACAAAAGGCTAATTTAGCAATCTGCTTCAGACTGTTTGATTAAAGCAATGATACGTTATCTGAATTTTCCTTTTAGACAATGTCATAAAAAACGTTTTATGAACTAAGAAAAAATAATCCACCATGCGTGTGCTACTGAGAACCACTTAATTAACTTTCAGCTTTAACTAGAAAAAAACGTTAAGAAAGTCTATATCTTACCTTTATATCTGCTTGGATGCTGTCCACGTCTTGAATAAACCACTACAAATTCTACAACTTCATATTTGGTGCACGTGTCATCGATCTGAACATTTTGTAATGTCCATATTTACGATTGTCAAAATTGAGCACCCGCAACGCAGTTATACAACTGTGCCCTCATTCGAACTACAGCTTGTTTGAAGGAACGAACCAAATAACATCCAACCCCACCGTTATCAAGATAACTTCTGTTCTCACTGAACGATAGATAATTACTAGTTTCTGATTGCGACTGCGTTTCAGTCAAAGCCACCACAAGGTAGTCTGGGATCAGACACTGTCTCACCACGTGAAGCACTCCAGGCGAGCGTGGCAAGGCGTGGCGAATGCTGTTTTTCCCTCGCTCGCGTGGTTAGGCTTTGCCGTCGGGCAAAACCAGCGTCTGAACCCAGCCTAACCACAACAAACGTGTGCGCCGCCGTGCCACGCCGCCGCCACGGGACAAAAATCTGACGCCACGCTCGCCGACGCTGGTCAGGTTTCTTCCTCGGCGCGCCGCCGCCGCCGCCGATAACTCTGCCAGTGTTTTTAACAAGTGCAATACAATATAAACTTTGAAATTAAAACGATAATTATCCAACAGACAACCAAATAAAATTCTTAATCATTGTAACCTGTAACAACTGTAGTGATTACAAGTAGTAAACATTTTAAAAACCAATTAAGAAAATCTTCAGTTTTATACCTGCCTACTTTACGAGAACGCCGCTGACGCCACTGCCCGAAATTTTAGAAAGTTACCGCTACCCTCTAACTATCGGCGCGTTGATTCACGCCGCCGCAATAAAAATTGATGTTAGCCACCGCCAAAGAATTTGTTAATGGCACACACCTCTGAACCACAAGGAAGAGAGATAGGCAGGAGCAGCCAAAAGCGCTCGCGTAGCAGCTATCGGTTTTTACGATTTTGACGAATTTAAGGCTCTTGGAGCGTTGTGAGTGATTGACACATTACCCGTGTGATATTGACTAGGCAAACGCACCCTGAACAAAGAGATTCTTAGCAACCGCGAAAACGTAAACTTAAAGCTATTTGGGTAAGGAAGAGAAAGGAGAGGTTTGTTAAGTGACGCCACTGCTGAAGCAGAAAGACAAATGTGTAAAACTGATACGTTTCCGCGATGCGCAACTAAACTTGTCAATTTGAGATTCCTGGGTGTTGTGGAAGGTACCGGTGAGATAGTCTATCGACATGGGAGTCTATTAGAAGGAAAGCATACCAACCGAAAACAGCTAGGGTCGGTGCCAGTGATCGTAGTGGCCGCCTTACTGCCGAACAAAAATGCTTAGTTTTCCTGGAATAAACAGGACAGAAAGCCAACTAGGCTCAAATTGTGATAAATGCAAACGTATTTCCGCTGGGTTTTAGACTTAAATGTTAGACTGCCCCCAATCAAACCCTCCACCTTTGAGACCAAAGACCGAAGTCCTACCTCTAACGGTGGAGAGATATGGTAAGGGGTAAATTAACCCCGGAGAAAGCAAAACTCGAGGTTGTCAAACTCTGGTGGTTTTGAGGAAACCCTCCCCCCGGGATTTTGAAAATTCTACCAGTGGAGATATGTGGTTTTTGTTTCCCCTGGGTAAAAAACCCTGGGGTTGCAAAAAGGTGAACTATGGTCAGGGGGAAAACAGAAGGGGAGGGAAAAGTCGAGATGGTCGAACCCCAGGGATTTTGTGCTGAATTCCCGGGGATGTATAGAATAAAAATACTTTTCCCTCCCATATATCTCAGGGGAAAATGACGTGGTGAGCTATGCATTGGGGAAAATAATCCCGAAGTAAATATTCTTCAAAAGTTGAGGTGAAATTCTACCCAAGGCAGGGGCAGGGTAAAATGTTCATAATGATTAATAGGTTACCTGAAAACAATAGCTGAATAAGGAAAAATTACGAAACTAAATTTTAAATGTTATTCTATGAATGTAAAAACATTTTCAATCGAGTTATACGCAACAGTAATGTCTTTTAAGACCATCTTGTTTTCTTGACATTGTCGGAGGTATACAGACACATTTGTTAATCGCTTTAGCTCAACACGACTCAAGTTACATCGATTCACCTCGTATAGAGCTTTAAGAACGCCCATAAACCACCTAAAACTACCTTCAAGTCGCCTTATCTCAAACCGACTCATCAACATAAGGAGTTGAAGCCCTTAAGAACCTCCATGTAACCACCTAACACCGATTTTCAACGTCGCTCTTAGGACAGCTTTGCTATTATTGGTTGACGCACGCCGGAAGACGTAAGCCCAGCAAGCTGAATGGGACCTAGGAACAGGGATGGGTTTTTGGTAGATGCTATTATCTCCTTCGCAGAAACTACCATGTACCCATTGTCATTCTAACTCACCCCAACTTTAATGTCCATGTATCCACCTTTGTCCTAAAGTGACATGAGTTCTAGTCGACGTAAGTTAAGTCGACCTGACTTATTCTTTTGTTCTGAATAATTACTTTGTAACCTTTCATTACTATCATACCCCATTTTACATCGATTGATGCCAGTGTTTTACACAACTTACGCCAAACAGGTAGCTTTAGACACAAATATTTTAAGAGTTAATAACGCCTAGACAGCAGGATCTAACATTCCATATAAAGTCCCTAAAATCAGTGCCACAAGAAAAAACGGAGTAAGCTGTGGTACTAACACAGGTTTTTTTTAAGTGAAGCCTGGTTCCTGATGTTCAGCATAAGCGTTGCTTTTATACCTTTAAATTAGTTGAACAACAAAAGAAACGATGTAAGTATAAAGTGACGTTGGAGCTGAACCTCACAAAGAGGCGTCACTTAAAATTTGTGTTACCTAAAAAATTATGTTAGTACGACACCTTAGGTTTTTTTTTAAGGATTTACTTATTTCAAAAGTAGCGTATTACATTTTGCTGTCTACACTTCAACTTTTTTGAATTAGTGTTACTGGTTTTTAGAAAATAAATAAATAAAAGTAAACCTGTAATTACGGTACTGGTTTCTATGTTGTGAACCCATTGCTTTACTGTCATGCTTCAAACAAATGCAACAATTAGGACAAAAACAAAATTCAGATGCTCAGACCCTTTCACTGGCCGACCTTTCAAAATCCCCGGGGGGGGGGGGGTTCCTGAAAACCCCCAGGGTTCGACCACCTCGGGTTTCGCTTTCCCCCCGGGGTTAATTTACCCCTTACCATATCTCTCCACCGTAAGAGGTGAAATATGCTCTTGTGCAAGGCGAGGGGAAGGAACCCCTGGGGTTTTGGTTAAAACACCCTCGGATGGCAATCAAACTTCCAATGATTAACCTTAGAGTAAACTATAGTGTAAGTTCGTGTGATATCCAAGACAAAACAAAGCTTAGCAAGCACTGCAAAAGCGCTGATTATGTAAGCCTTCACGCTAATTTTTGTGTGGCAAATGCAACAATAAAATTTTTTGTTGTTGTCCTTCTTCTTAGCACATTTTTCTGACAAGCCTTGCGTCCTTTCTACTGAACAACGTTGGATCGGGTTACTGACGTTTCATTATTCATATTTCAAACTGGGTTAGCCAGTCAACCAACGGGTCTGAGCATCTGAATTTTGGGTCAGACCAACAACTTACTGACTTGGCATGATTCTGGCATGATCCATTGCTTTACTGTCATGCTTCGATCAAATGCAATAATTATGACAAAAACAAAATCTAGATTCATAATGCTAACAGTAACAACTAAATTTAAATAACGTTCATCAAAGTACGCCGTTTGTTCACGTTGCTGCAGAGCAAACAATTGCTATATCAAGACGCACTCTAATGTGTCGCCCGCCTAGATGATAAATAATAACACCTATCCAGACAGGTTTGTGTATTAGTGGTTTCGTTTGTACAAGCAGGTCGTTGAATTTGAATTTATATTTATTCAAAGAGCCATGGCCCGAAGCCGTACGCTCACTACGTAACACTACAACACTACGGATACAACACCAAATACACGTCACAGGAAAGACATTCAGCAATGTTTCGTAACAATACAAAACATTAAAACAATGCGAATGTATCTTACACACCTAACGCCAAAATATGTATAGCTTTCGACACAAAAATTTTAAACGAGTTAACGCATAGTCAACAGGATCTAACACTCCATACAGAAAGAACATCCCTAAAATCTGTAAAACAAGAAAAAAACTGAATAAGCTGCGGTACTAAGACAGGTTTTAAGCAAAGCCTGGTTCCTGATGTTCAGCGAAAGCATTGCTTTTACACCTTTAAAATTAGTAAACAAGAAAAAAAAACTATGTAAGGTATAAAGTGACGTTAGAGCCAAACCTTGGAAATAAGCGTTGCTTAAAATCAAGGACCACGCTAGTGGTCCTCCAGCCAAGTTCAATAATTGTCACAATTCATTGTAACTCCATCGTAAGAAAGTCATTGTTTAATTCCTGCATTGTTGTTGCATGGGCACTAGCTTTTGGTACTTTAATAAAAACCAGAGCTGAGCGATTTTCACGATGACGAGGATAAATACTTATGCGGCGAAACCGCTTGAAAATTGTTGACAGACTTTAGTTGCTGTCACTTACTTGGCATGATTCCACCAAGTAAGTGACAGCAACTAAAGTCACAGAGTTAAATAAAAAGAGTGGTTTATTTTCATATAAAAAAAAAGCATTACAAAATAAAATTTGTTTAGGAGAGTATTTTATGTTTGTCAGTAAATTCTGCAGCAACGTGAACAAACAGCGTAATTTAAATTTAGTTGCTACTGTTAGCATCATGAACGTAGTTTTTTTTTCATAATTGTTGCATTTGATTGATGCATGACAGTAAAGCAATAAATTTACAATATAGAAACCAGTAATTACAGGTTTAATTTAACTTATTAATTTTATAAAAACCAGTGATTAAAAAGTTGAGGCGTAGCCAGAAAAATGTAGTGCTCTGCCTCTGAAATAAGTAACACCATTGAAAAAAACTCAGGTGGCTTACTCACATAACTTTTAAGTAACACAAATCTAAAACAAAACCCCCAAGGGTGAAAGAACCCGCCAAGTTGCTACATTAGCTGCCAAGCTAATCCCACCGAGTATTAGATCAAAGGTTAAATAAAACCTGACCATTGCTACTATCAATAGCAATGGTCAAGTTCTTGATTTAACGTGTGTAATAGTCGGTGGGATTAGCTTAGCAGCTAATGTAGCAACTCGGTAGCAGCCATTTTGGCTCTACTGTGATTGGCTGAAACTTGACGGGTTCTTTCACCCTCTTGTGGGTTTTGTTTAGATATCACTTCTTTTGTAGGTTTTTTTTTTTTCGTGGCATCTTATTCTAGCCACTGCACAGTTATCTACTCTCTGGCCAAGTTTGGTCGAAAAATATTGAACACGAACGGAGATATAATTATTATTATTATTTTTTAGGTTTGCTAAAGTGAGGACTTCAATCAAATAAATAGAGCGTTTGATGAGTTGCATTCAACCATCAACAATAAGTAGCGCGTACTGCGGATTTATTAAGAGCTTACTGGACGGAAGCCATGCGCCCTGCTACAAACAAGTAGCACGTCCATTTTATCGACAATGGTGTGTTGTCGATTATTTCTGGCAGTTCGTTTGCATTGTTTACTCGTTAACACGAATAATGAGCCTTAGGTCCTTAGGGCTTCGTCGGGCAGATGACCGGGTGCGGTTAACGCTCGCTAAAAACCCTTTGACCCTTTGACGAATAATGAGTACCGTAATGTGTATTTTGATCACCGGTGGCGTTTTTCCAACATACGGAAAAATGGCATTACAAATGATTGCAATTTTTTTAGTTAATGCCTCCCCAAACGTCAACCCATAAAAGGCACATGTTGGTGTTAAAAGAGTGTTGAATACCTAATTACAATCGTATCTGTCGCATAATTTATTTTATATGAGCGGAATTAGTAGTCAGTAGTCAGTAACCGGTAGTCAGTAGTCAGTAAATAGTAGTCAGCTGAAATCGACGATCTTCACGCACTTTTATGGCATTGATCCAGTAACTGTTTATGTACGTCATTGAAATACAAATATTGCTTGTCACGGCACAAAGAATGCCCATTTTCACCAATTTTTAAGCTGTTTCGCCGCCTAAGTATTTAACCTCGTCATCGTGAAAATCACTCAGCTCTGGTTTTTGTTAAAGAACCAAAAGCTAGTACCCATGCAACAACAATGCAGAAATTAAACAATGACTTTCTTACGATGGAGTTACATGAAGTGTGACAATTATTGAACTTGGCTGGAGGACCACTAGCGTGGTCCTTGATTTTAAGCAACGCTTCTTCCGAGGTTTGGCTCTAACGTCACTTTATACCTTACATAGTTTTTTTTTCTTGTTTACTAATTTTAAAGGTGTAAAAGCAACGCTTACGCTGAACATCAGGAACTAGGCTTTGCTTAAAACCTGTGTTAGTATCGCAGCTTATTCAGTTTTTTCTTGTTTTACAGATTTTAGGGATGTTCTTTCTGTATGGAGTGTTAGATCCTACTGACTATGCGTTAACTCGTTTAAAATTTTTGTGTCGAAAGCTACACCTATTTTGGCGTTAGGTGTGTATGATACACTAGCGTCACACTAGCGTCAGTCGACGTAAAATGGAATATGGTAAAAGGTAGTACATTGGCTTTCCCTGTGGTCATGAAGGATTACAAGGAATTATTCAACACAAAAGAATTAATTACCTAGAGTACATGAGTGTTCATTATGTAGCTTTACTTTAAGTCGACTTAACTTACGTCGACTTGAACTCACGTCGCTTTAGGATAAAGGTGTATACATGGACATTCAAAGTGGGGTGAGTTGAAACGATAACGGGTACATGGTAGTTTCTACGAAGTCGGTGTATAGTCACCCCCCTCCCCTTTCCTATATCCCCATTCAGCTAGGTGGGCTTTCGACTTTCGGTGCACGCTCTTTTTAACCAATCATAGCAAATCTGTTTTTAGAGCGCCGTAGAAAATTGGTGTTACGTTGACATATGGAGTTTCTTAAAGCGCTTCAACTCCTTGCATCGACGAGGTGGTTTGAGATAAAGGGACTTAAAAGTGGTTTTAGATGGTTATACGGACTTTATTAACGGGCCATATGAGCAAAATCCATGAAAGTTGAGTCGATTTGAGAAAAAGCAATGTAACGAACGTCCATGTGCGCTCGGAGAATGTCAAAAATCAAGATGGTCTGGAAAGACCTAACTATTGCACACAACTCGGTTGAACACTTTTGTGCATACACAGAAAAACGTTCAAAACTGCTGTTTCATAATTTTTACTTCTTCAGCTATTGTGTTCAGGTAACCTATTATACATAATGAACATTTTACCCTGCCCCTGCCTTGGGTAGAGTTTCACCTCAACTTTTTAAGAGTATTTAGATCGGGGTTATTTTCTCAGATGCTTAGCTCACCACGTCATTTTCCCCTGGGATATTAGGAGGTTGAATACTTTCCCCTGGGGTTTTTAGTAAGTAAGTAAGTAAAGTGTTTATTTCCAAGAAAGGGAAAATGGAACAAAAAAGTGTCTAGCAAACATTTGGCCAAAAATTTAAAAACACACAAACGACACAACAAATGCACTTGAACAATATCGCGAGAAAGCAGTACATATTTTGCTGTTTTGACCCCAAAATAGTAATGTAATAATAGTATAAGTTTGTTGCAAATGCAACCGGAATGGCAAGGACCTAGTGGCCACTGACTGCCATCCGATGTTAAAACTAAAAAATTTAAAATTACAAAAGTAAGAATTTAAAAGTTTGAAACGAAGACGATGGCTCGGCTGCAGAGGAAGGGTTGATGGTATGGGTTAGGGTCACGAATGTCTTACCACCAAGGTTAGAGCTACCAGGGACACAGTGGTCCCCGATGGCATTGCCAAACGTGTGGGACAAGTGGGGGGAAAAGCCAGGTGAAACTGTCAACGTTTCTAGAAAAATAATAATAAAATAATGAAAATAAAATAACCGTAGGTTAAAGCT
>JAHWFP010013923.1:0-22109 GCA_023313725.1 Lithobius niger
TTTCAGGGCTAAACTTAAGAACGTGGACCTTCGCAGATTTTTATCGCAACCAGAGCATTGTCTTTGACAGACTCTTCTTTTTTACTCTATCTTCCTACGCCTTATCATCTAAACGTAAATTTTTAGTATGTTTGTTAGTGGAACCTTTCTGGGGCCCTTACCATTTCTCGCTACCGTTGAGTGGCAACAAAATAAAAATCTTATCTCATCTTAATCTTTTGCAAAAAAATTGCTTCGTTGTTTCTATGTGAGAGGCTGAAATTTTGCGGAAATTCTGTATACATGTTACCACCTTACAGGCTTTTTATTCATTCAAATCACATTTCGATGCTTTTATCCTTCAAGACCTTCTAAAAGCATTAGAAGATAAACCAGACTGTTTCATGTACAAGCCGTCACCTCAGGCGACCGAACCTTGAAGGAACCACGGTCTTCAAAGGGACTCGGCTTTGGTCTCCGCGACCAGCTTCCATGTCAGAATCCGGTCCTCGGTCAATCCACCACTTTACTGACCACTCTACTTCGCACAGGCGGCCTGATTTTGGGCAACGGCTCACCGCTAGAATTCGACAAGGATCCATCACATCCGGTCGCTTCCCCTCCCCCCCCCCCCCCCCTCCCCTCTAGTTAGAAGCAACACCACGAACGGACTTCCTTACCACCGAAACCATGGTTCTATTAACAAAGCTTGCTATACAGGCAGCAGCCAATCCGGAGCAGCCTGGCTTTCACAGCAGTATTTTTCTTTGTCCAACGAAGACAGGCGATCTTCGATTTACTTTCAACCTTCGAACGTTAAACCAGTTTATCAAAAATCCACATTTTCAAATGGCGACCATCGACATGATGCGACACTCGCTTCTTCCCGGCGACTGGGTGGTCTCCATCGACCATGTGGACGCCTATCTTCATATTCCGCTGTACCCATTGGTTCGCTATATTTTCCGTTTCGTTTACAACGGCATGGTGTACGAGTTCACATGTCTTCCGTTCGGCCTCAATGCAGTACCACGAGTGTTCACATTGGTTTTGAAGGCGGTACTTGCCTTCCTTCATCAGTACGAAGTGCGTGCCGACCCTTACTTGGATGACTGGATCCTTCCTCATCACGACAGACTCCAGCTCATCTCAAACAGAGACTTCACACCAGGCTTCTACATCACCTCGGTTTCGGAGTCAACTTTCCACAGTCAAGTCTGGAACCATCACAAAGTTTTGTTTTTCTAGGTGTGGCCTTCAACCTGACCCAGGCGGTCGTCATGCCTTCCCCAGAAAGGATTTCGTCACTACTCCAATAAATGCGGACCTTTCTTCGGTCGCACACCTACACGTTAACACAACTCAACTCCCTCATCGGTTCACTAAACTCTGTAGCTCTACTAGTTCCGTATGGCAGATGGATGGTCCGACAGCTCCACCACTTTCGAATCGACAAATGGACTGCTCGACCCAGACAACTTTCCCCTCTCCACCCTGCTGACATGGATGGACATCCATTACCTTACCCGGACGGTGCCCCTTCACGAGCACCCGCCCGACGTTCACCTGTTCTCCGACGCCTCCTCTCAAGGATGGGGCATCCACATCGGCTATATCTAGACACACGCTAGTGTGTCACCGCCAAGTAACAGTAGATCGCCGATTGTAGACATCCGATTGTTAAAAAATGGTTGTTGATGAAAAAAGGCGGCCGTACTAGCAGACTGTGTCTTTTAACTGAAACCAACTTATACCTAATTTCAGCATACTGGTGTAAATTCCCCATGCGGTAGTAACTAGTAACTAGTCCGCAGGCTCCCATGTTAATTCTCATAGGGTATAACGACACGTCTACAGCTGGTTAGGGAAAGTTGCCAGATCTAAATTTCAGCAGACAAGTAAAGCGTCATATGGGAAAGTGCCTTTTTCTAAAATGGGGGTTGCAGCTAAAAGCACGTGGCCCTGAAGTGGCTCGTAAGTGCAAAATTATTGTTGTAACCATTGTTTGTATTGTCATCCAACAGTTGATTATAACATGCTTAAGTGTTACACGGTTATCGTTTCAGTACCTAATCGTCAGAATTCATTGTTGTTGCAAATAGGTGGTTCAACAAAACAAACCGGAACTTGTTCACTAAGAGACGGAGTATCTTTTATTGCAAAGGTTTGGTCGGTTAATTGTTACGGTACACGAATCCAAACTACGACGATAAAAGGGACAATTGTGTGTTCGTGAACACCATGGTAACTAAGTGATTGAATGGTTAACGTCAACCGAGGTGGGGCCAAGTGAGGAGGGATGCACTGATTGAGTGAACGAAGCGAACGAAAATCAGCATCAAACGGAAACCGAGCAGTACGGTGCCTGAACGTTTTGAAGTCACTGGCTGGTAACAGGTCGGTTGCAAGGCGTCACACTATTGTTACCTTTTACAGGGTGTACCTGCGCTCGTGTGCGGATTTCCATATCCCGGTGTTAGCTAGCTCTCGGTGGGCTCTAGGAGGAGTTCAGGTGGCCCTGAACGACAGTCTTCGAGTGGTCTCGGGCTGCTTGCACTCCACACCAGTGGATGCCCTCCATGTTGAGGTTGGTGAGTCTACGGTGGTTTACCGTGCTGAGGAGCTTTTGGTCAGGCTTTGTTTGTGTGCCATTGCCAGGGGTCCTGCCGACCCCCCTGGCCTGTATCTTGCAGGATTATGTGCTGCTGTCTCAAAGAGCCTGCGAACTGCTGGGTGCTCCAGAGTTGGGGGCATCCCTTCTCCGTCAATGCGGACTGGATGGACTCCCGGGTCCGGTTGTGGTCCACCCGCCCGCCCCGTGGGTGTGGGCTGGGGTGGCTGACGCAGCCCTTTGGGACCCCTCGGCTCCTGTGCATTTAGCACCGTCTTGTGCTAGTCTCTATTGTAATGGGAATACGGGGGGGGGGGTATGCATCCGAGCTTGCGTCGGGAGTTTAGTTACTCGCTAGGTGCACTTCTCTCGGCCTTTGTGGGCGAGCTCATCGCTGTCTTGGCAGCCTTTGATATTGGTGCTGATCTTCAGTTACTGGAGTCTTGTGTCATGACAGACTCCTTGGCAGGGCTTGGGTTTCTATGGCAGTGCTTCCGTATGCTGGCGGTTGCCCATCCAGTGGCTCTGGAGGTCGGGTGGAAATTATTTGCCTTGGGCAGGCAGGGGGTGACAGTGACCATTGGCTGGGTTAAGGACTCTATGGGGAGTTCGGGAGCTTGGCTCGGCGTGAGGCTAGTGGTGGTGGTAACCTGATTCGTTATTCGCTGGGCCCGCGAGACTTCCGTCCAGTGGTGAGCAGGGTTTTTCAAGAGGAGTGGGCAGTGGCCTGGTCCAGTAGTGCGACTGGTCGTCGGCTGTTCGCTCTTCGTCCTTTAACTTCTTGCCTGCGACTTCTAGACGGCCTCTCCTGCGCAGTGATGCAAGTTTGGTGTCATGCCTGCGGACTGGACATGTTCAACTTCAAGCGCATCTTTATCGTCTTGGTTGGGCACGTACGCCTATTTGTGTGTGTGGGATTGGGGATGAGACGGTCCGTCATTTACTGCTTGAGTGCCCCACTGGGCTGCATACCATCGTTTTGTGCTGGGTGGTGGGGCAGACCTATTGAGTGAGGTTTTGGGGCTCCCACCCATCCACCCATACGGTGTCTGGTCGCCACTCTGTACGTCGGGTTCTCGGTTTCTGTCGGGCTACTCGGCGTTTTGAGGAGTAACTGCTCTTGGCCCCGTGTTCTTCGCTCGTCTCGTGAGTTGGGGTTTTGCTGTGGGTAACCGTGTTCGGTGAACTGTTCTTGTGTTTTGTTGTTTTCTTTGGTACAGCTGTGTGTAGTACGGTGAGAATAAGTTAGATATGATTAGAATAGCAATGAGCGTGTAGCTTGCAGGCTGTTTGGCTCAATAAAATAAAATCAATCAAATCATTATTTATGCAATACGCCATTGATTTGGTAGCCAGTACGCTCAAAATTTCTATTGAACAAACTTATGCCTGTGAAACAAGCACAAACAATAAACTACTACCGTGCCACTTTGACTCAACTTACGGCAAATTGGGCATTGGCAAATGTCGAAATTATGAATGACAACATCAATAGACATAAAATACCTCCGACCAAAACAGGTAAAGGTGATGATTAGACCGTGAAATTCTCTGCACATTTACAAGCCTAAGTAAGTTCTAACCGTGTCAATTTCACTGGCGTAACGGCTAATTGGGCCACGGCAAATGTGAAAATTATGAATAAGCAAATTTATAGACATAAAATTCCTCCAGACAGAAAAGGTAGAGGTGACAATTAAACCATCTGATCCTTCGTTCGTTCATAGTCAGATGAAAGCTGTGATAGCCACCCAAAACCAAAACTGGTATAAGAGACGCCGCCAAGTTTCAAAAGCGGGTCGGCCTTTCAAAGTAGCTATATCATTCAACCAGGGAAAGGCCGCCAAGGTTAATCCTGTTTGCCAAGTTAATCGCACCTATTAATACTTTGAACGTTAAATGAAAACTTGAAGATTGCTACCGCCAGTAGCAATGTTTTAGTTTTCATTTAACTTTCGAACTATTAGTAGGTGCGATTAACTTGGCTAACAGGATTAACCTTGGCGGCCTTTCCCTGGCTGAATGATATCGCTACTTTGAAAGGCCGACTTTGAAAGGCCTACTTTGAAACTTGGCTGCTTCTTTTATACCAGTTTTGGTTTTGGGTGGATTTTCACAAAGGCAATAGAAACTATTATTACCCGGTTTTTGCCTCTCAGTCCTCTTTTAACAATGTAACTATGCAGGAGCGCAACAATGAAACAAGAACGCACAGTGCAATATATCCGCCATTGCAGTGTTGATAGCCGATATCTTGCATCAAAATGGTGGATTGGCTCTCAGCACTAAAATTGCGGATGCATTCATGATTATTATAGACCAGCAATACATAAATTTTAAAAAACGTTAAGAAAGAATTTTTTATTTTTGTGTCAGCAACCACAGCAAAGTAACGAATTCGTGAATTATAGAATGGCACTTGGAAAGGTATTAATAGCACAAACCAAAATAAAAAATAATAAAAAATATTAAGCAAGTATTTTTTTATTTAAATGTCATGAACCACAGTAAATTAACGAGTGCATTACGCGTTTTAGAGTTTAAAAATACTAGTTTGCTAATTAAATCATTTTATAGGTTACTTAAAACTGAAAATAACGTTGCAACCTTCATTAAAATTAATCGTTCCACCAGAAAACATATGTCTGAACTGTTCTTTATTACCACCATCGTCTTTATTAGCAGCTGCTTCACCTGGTAAGCCAATATTGTTCATATTGTCTTCATCATGGTTATTACTCGTTAAGTCAAATAGATCCTCAAACTCCATCTTGTTTTGCCATAATAAAAATGGAACAAGAAATATAGCTCCGCCTGCAATAATCACCGAGCACGAGCACACATTCACCGAGCGCGACCAAACGCTGGCAACAATACTCGTCGGACTGAAAGGCAAAAACCGGGTAATATATAGGATATCACCCGCTTTCCTCATGCTGAAATCCAAACAATCGAGATGAAACATGCTAAAATCTAGAAACACGCAAGTGTGTTGACATCAAATAATAATCATGGGACAAACTTTGGACGGAACCTGAACATAAATAATACATTTCTAATGTTCCGTTTTTTCGAAAACAAAAATCGGTGGACAGTGGATACATGAAAGACCAGACCGTAGCAATTACAATAAAAAAGGAAACGAAAAAAGCCAACAAATTAACTGAACAATCGCCGTTTAGAAAAAAATATTCGAGCTCGTATCCCCATGCTCACAGCCGTAAAGGGACATGAATAAAAACGGATTAGGGTTCACTCGAACGCAGAGAACTCCAATTCGAACTTCAATTCGCAAAACGTAAACCCATAAAGACACACAAAATAGACACCATAAACAGCAAAACGCTACAAAATTGAAAGATAAAATGCATACTCGAAAAGAACACGTAATTACTTGAGAACTAGAAATAGAACTAGAAATAACCATCTCAAACGACCTTCAACCACAGGCAAAAAACTGCTCTGCTCTGCGCTGCTCTTCTGTTTTATGTAGACGATTATTCTTGTTTCCTTATTCTTGTTTCGCAAAGAATAAGGCCGTAGAAACCACTCAGACAGTTATTAGAAACTAAATTTGAAATTACACACCTAGGTAGGATTAAGGCGTAGAATTTTATCGAGAAAATGGTGAAGTGGAAATGCATCAGCCTTCGTACATAACAAAGTTAGCCAAACAATATGGCATGACTAACACATGTAACGTTAAAGTACCAGTGCCACCTGGAACATGTGTCCAAGGAAAAAAGGAAATTTTAAATGAAATAAGAGTTAAATTACTGTTCACTAAGTCTTCTATTCTTGGCATCTCGAACCTGTCCAGATACTCTTAGAAGCGTAATCATATTGTCACAGTACAATAACGGGTTCACTCAAATGCATTAAATTATTATGCCAATCATTATGCCACAAATTTGACATAGGTTAAGGGGTCTGACCTATAAAGTCCAGGTTCGTGCAAGCATCATGGGTGTCAGCTAGGGATGACAGGAAGAGCTTTAGTGGGCACATCATTTTTCTAGGAGAAGTCCAAATCTTGTGGAGTTGTGGAAAACAAGGCATGGTATGTTTGAGCTCCATAGATTCGGAGTTTGTAGCTGTGGTTCCAGCTGCAAAGGAATTGCATTGGCTAAGTTACGCTTTTGACAACTGAATCTTAGCTCCCAAACCCCAAGTGCCAGTGTTATTTTATTTCTCATAATCTGCCCTTTACGAAATGCTGTCGAAAATGTGAAGCTAAACATATCGACATAAAGTATTTATTTCTGAGGGATTGGTTAAGCTAAGGCTATTTTGATCTTGCTTAAGGTGCCTTCAGAACTAAACGTTGCAGACCTTCTCACAAAATGTTAAGTGTGCAGAGATTGAAGTTCCTCTCTTCCACAGTATTTCATAACTGCTTTTAAAGGAAAGTATATATATGTATGTTTCTTAACCTTACTGGAAGAAAAGAACGAGAAGGTATCTACAGTACCTTCCTAAACGACCGAACAGAGCAAACAGAACACACCACTGTTAGAGATAGTTTGGCTCCAAACTTGACGTTGCGCGTGCGCAGTGATGTTGCATCAGCCGTTCAGTACCTTCCGAAACGGCAATCACAGCTCAGCAAAACTTCTAGAGATGGACTTCGTCTTGCTTCAGAATGAACTTTCTTTTATACATTCCAAACAGGAAAACCTTCATCTTTAACTGGTACTAGCCCAACTTCTCCCACCCCCACTTTCTATCCTCTCACCTGTCCTCCCTCCTAGCTTGTGTTGTGCACCCCTTAATGCTTGTGGTCTTGTTAAAAACCTCTGTGGCTTCCACTCTCTCCTGTCTTCCAATAGCGTCGATCGGGTCTTTGTTGTTGAGACCTGTCTTAGGGCTGCTATCACTGAACCTAGGCTAACTGGATCCTACCCATATGAACATCGCCAGATTAGACAGACCTACTATTGGTGGCGGTCTGGCTGTACTGTATCGCCATGACCTCGATGCTGTGTACAACACAGCAGCGGGTGACATTGAGGTGCTTTCTTTCTTACTGTCCAAACTTAAACTAGGTTTCATGGCTTTGGCTGGGTAAGTGTCAAATTTGCCGCCCAAACTTAAACTGAATTTAATTGTTGGGTACATACCAAACAGCTGCGACTCTGACTCTGTCACTAAGTTGACCCTTTTTGTGCTCGGCCGTGAGGCTGACATACTAAAATGTAATTGTTGGGGATTTCAACCTCTCCACTGTGGTCCATGCTGACAGCGCACGACGCAACTCATTGTTTGTTCCTCCACCAAATTTCCCCATTGGGCCTGCACCAGCATGTTTCCTAGTCCACTCACCAAAATAATATCCCTGATCTCCCTTTTTCTCAGGATGACCATCTCAACATTAATGTTTCAGTCATGGACCACCTTGGCTCTAGTGACCATAACATTGTGACTTTTCATACTCAATGCACTTTCTCCACCATTGCTTCCACTGCCACTCAGGAGGGTAGGACGAACTTCGACCTCTTGCACATCCTGCTGAATGAATAGAATGGGGATGATCTTGTTCTTGGTAGTAGTACGTCGGTGGACTTTATTGAGAAAGCGACTCCAACACACTTAAACTTTGTGTTAACCAACGCAGGCGATGCTCTAAACAATTGGGCCGGACACTGCCGCACACGGTTATGTCTCTGCATGCCAAAAATTGAAACTTTGGAAAGACCTTAAAGCGGATCCTACTGTTTCTGCACTTCACTGTTATAATGAGTGCCGTAGAGACTACGTCACCCGCATTAACATTTGGTACACCGAACAATAGAGGGTTACCAACACCGAGGTAAACCTCTCTGTTCTCTTTCGTCTTTATCGACACAGGACCAAATCAAAACGAAATATTCCACCATCCTGGTAAGTCGATGGTTTTATTGTTGATGATCAGGCCAAAGCTGAGATCCTAAATAAGTTCTTCACATGAAATTGTATCCTCAATGACGGCCTTGGGTTCGCCCCACTACCTAATACACTCGAACCCATTGTTTCTTGCCCAGATGTGATTTTCGATGAAGGTGTCCAGACGTTCACTGTCCCGTTTGAAGCCACTCGTTTGGACCAAACGGATTTTCAATGTTTTTTAATAAGCAGATTGCAAACGAATTTTCCTACCTACTCTCCCTAGTGTTTCTGTATTATTTTAACCTTGGCTGTCTTCCTTCGGTCTAGCACACATCTACTATTATTCCAGTCTTTAAAAGAGGCTATGCTGTGCAAGCATCGAACTATCGCTCAATTCACTCACTTCTGTCCCTTGTCAAATCATGGAGTGTATAAGTAAGGACTCTATCCTTGACCATTTAGAGAAGTAAAACCTCTTAAAACAGGACCATTTTGGCTTCTTACCGGGACGTTCTTCTACGTACCAACTGTTGTTGGCACTTGATTCTAGGATTTGTGCACTAAACCTGGGAATAAACACCAATGCAGGCGTTATCTGCTTCGACTTCCAAAAGGCTTTCGAGTCTGTAAATCACCATGAAATATTGCTTTAATTGGAAGTGCCAGGTACCCGGGTACAGTTGAACTCTTGGACTGCCTGCTTTCTTTCAAATAGGTCCCAGCACGTCACGGTGTCAAACTTTCTCTCTTCCTTCATGAAAACCACCAGCGGGGTACCTCAGGGCTCCATCTGTGGTCCTATACATTTTGTCATTAAAGACATCAGCCTGCTGCAGCCCGAATAGTGTGCCGAGGTTTCATTGCCAACGAAGGGAAATGTGTGACTATAGCAGTTATTGAGGATCAAACATAGACTATCATTTGAATAATCCTTAAAATTTTAATATAAGTGAATGATTCTTTAGTTTTTTTTTTTACAAAGTTACTTCTAAAAAGTATCCTAATGATTTAATTTTATGTTTTTTGCACACACTGATGGTTTCAGAGAAATCATGACCAGAAAGTGTCACGGAGTTACGATGGTAACACTACCCATGTCGTGGAAGGGCATTTGGGCTCACCTGCACGTCTATGCTTTCCAACTGCCACCATACTAGGATGCCATCGCCAGACCACCTTCTCCAGCAATCATGCAAAGTTTGGTTACGATTGGACGACTTTACTGTGTTCCTGTGTTAGCAATGCTAATGTGGTAATTTTTTTCGGTCTTGGACGAGCGAGGTTATTCGTGAATAGCTTAGCTCACTAGGTGCATATCAGAATTTGATTTATGGGTTTAGGTGTGACATTGTTAGCTATTTTGGATTTTATCAGACATTTTTTGATGTTGGCAGCCATTTTGCATTTGGTAGCCATCTTGGATATTGGTTGCAGTTGCAGCGACACGAATATTCCATAATGACTGCCTTAAGACGTAAGACTGCCTTAAATTATGAATACTGCATATTTCTTGTTGATGCCAGCCATGTTTATGAGAGGTCAGTAGCCATTTTAGATTTCAGCAGCCATATTGGATTTTTATAAAGGTAGTAATGACACAGTAATCCATAACGAATATATGGACAGCCCAAAATCGTGAATGGTGTGCCTTTCCCATTGATGCAAGCCATGTTTCTAAAATGTTGGCAACCATTTAGGATTTTGGTGGCCATCTTGGATCTTTACTGCAGTAGTAATGACATTAGTAGTCCGACTCTCATACTAATATATAAACAGCATTAACTCACGCATTAGTGTGCCTTTCGTATTGACACACGTCATGTTTCTGAAATGATGCGGCATTTTGGATTTTGGTGGATCTTTAACTTCCAGGTCTTTACAAAATTAGCAACAATGTTTTTTCAACTATTTGTGTTGTAATATTGCAGAAAAACTTGGTTTCTAACTTTCTTTATCACATTTCTACGCAATTATATAACGCCAACGTAAGGTCATCCACTATAACTGTGAAACTATTCGTCTGAGTTTGATCGGGTTTGGCTTGTTAGAATGGCCATGATAAAACCGATTAGCCTTACAAAATTCAGGTCTCTAGGACTTCCCCTTCAGAATCTGACACCGCCACATAGTAGACTATAGAGAGCTGTTTGCGTTTGGTGGCCGAAGGGAAGTTAATCCTAAACTTGAATGATCAAAGTGCGGCGCTGTCTGGCGTCTCCTGGGCACTGTTTGGATGCCTTCGGCAGGTTCTGGACTACCTAGCTTAGTGGTGCGGCTTCCTGTTTGCCATACGGCGTTCCTCCTTGCCAACAATTATTGAACAGTACTGATTAAAGGGTTTTTCTCCCAGAAGTAAGCAGACAACTGCTGTATCAATGTGGGAGGCCATGCTGGGTGTCTTGTGAGTCTCAGCAACTCTAGATGCACTAAACAACATCGCGTGGCCGAACAGGGTTTTGCAGTTGCTCAATACAAAGGATAATTTGTTCAAGGCTTCGGTTTCTTCATATCGTCGACCCTCACTTTGGCACGGATTTTGAGTATATTAGCGTTAGGAGAAAAGATTTACTTCTGCATTAGCAATGCTGATGTAAGGGGGGGGGGGGGATTGAGGCTTAATGGCGCGTCGACAACTTGGTCATTAGCGCCAACCTCAGTCACAGTGCAGTGGTCCGGGTTGCCACTGCACCACACATTACAGAGATGTTATTCAAACCCCTAATCTAAATCTTGTCATACATCTGTACCTCCTGCAAAAATTGAAAAACACCGGACAGGAGGATGTAAGGGACCAAATAATAGGTGTGTAGGGGACAACCAAGATAAATGGAAGTGCTATTCTCCCATGCGAAAATTCTCATGGATGTGGTATGGTCCCATTATGCAGAACCGTGCTGAGATTAGAGGGTTCTGTGTAGCCGTGCAGATATGCCGAATTGCTCTTAAGCACCTCGATGTGCTGAATGAAGTAGTACAGAGGTGACAACGTTTCTGACTTTCTTTCTGCGGTCTGCGTGTCCTTCGTCTTTTGCAGATGGTTCAGGGAACAATGGAAGGTTGGCTACTACGATGGTTGAATGTGTTTACTTCTTTGATTAGGGTATACGACTCCAGCTAGAATCATTGGTCAGTGTTTAAGTCTTCTTCGGATGGTTCGGGCACATGATTGGTGCTGCAGGCAGGTCAGGCCAGAGTGGCTACTTTACATGACAGAGTCCCTGCACTCGCAGGGAAGAGGTCGTCTTGCTGGTCTCCCTACTGTATTTGCTGTTTCGTCCAGCAATACGTAGGTTCTTGGTTTTTAAACTTTTTTAAAATTTTTATTTTTTAAGATGTGTCTGCCATAACATGATTTTGTGTTCTTTTATTTGTGTACGAATCCTTTGAGCGGATATCCACACTTGATAACGGGGTGCAAATTATCCCCAAAACGTCGTGTTTTATTGTTTTACATGTGCACTTTTATAGGCTATATTTTTATCAAAAACTATTCCGGTGCTGGTATTACTTCATGATGAATGTATTTAATAGACTGGTCTTGTACTGTGGATGAACTCTCATGCTGTTCTGAGCTTGCTCCGTCGGTCTTTGATTGTCCTATAATTCTTCACATGATTCAGGCTTCGGGTGTGGGTGGGTAGGCAAGGGAAGCATTCCAGTTCATGTTTGAGAGTGAGTAAGTGGAGCATGTGATTTTTGGGGCCAATCGGACGACTTTAGTTCAGCTAAAAATTCTGCAGAAAACCGGCAAAAAAATCTGCAGAAAAACTTCAGAAATAATTTGCAGTTATTTGGCCACTTTCTGTAGAGTTTAATCTGAATTTTTTCTCTGGATTTGAGTCTTAAGTTCATCTGCAGATTTGAACCTGAAGTTTTCTGTAGATATGAACCTGATGTTTTTCTGAGAAGGCGAACTAGAACAAAACAAAGTGAGAAACGTCATTAATCATTTTAGCCGCCATTTTAGTATTATGCAAATTTGGACACTGTTTATTATTAAGAACTTAATGACGTCTAATGTTCACATAGCACTGACCTGTCTAATATACTCTTAGGTTACTTATAATAGTGGCAGTTGCACTTCAACCTTACGTACCTAGCTAATCACGAATCGTAACGTGTTTGTCCAGGTTTTGTATTTTGTTGATATTAGCAAAAGTAATACAATTGTTGATGTACCTTTAAACAGTCAATTGCCCTTATATTGGCTACATACTAAGAACCATGTGTGCCCCATCCAAATACGTTCACAATTTAAGAAGTTATAAAATTTTGTAGATTTTATCATCAGCTTGCTGAGTGAAAAACAGACTCCACAAAATCCGGCAGATTTTATCTTCAGCTTGCTGAGTGAACAACAGACTTCAAAATTCTTCTGATTTTATCTTCATCTTTCTGAAAGTGAACAGACAGGAGAAATTCTGCAGATTTTATGTTCAGCTTCCTGAGAGTGAACAACAAACTGCAGAAATGCTGCACAACCTAGCTGAGTCTGAACAACAGACTGCAAAACTTTGCAGATTTTATATACTTTGCTGAGAATTCACAACAGAATTCAGAAATTCTTCAGAATTCTTCAGTTTTTCTGCAGAAACTTAAACTTTATGCAGATTTTCTGCAGAATCTTTTTAGCTGGGTGTATGGCAGTGAAGTTCGGGCAGCTATACAAAAAAGTGGCCAAGTCTCACACGTATGCTGTTTTTCGGTTTTTCGGTTTTTCTGTGTTTTTTTGAGCAATGAGCTTCAAAAAATAGATTTTTTCGTAATAAATGTACAGCTATGAAACTTTAGGGGTGCCGAGGAGACACCGGCTGGATGTACACCAAATTTGAAGTGTCATAGGAAAACTGGTTTAACGTTGGTGAACTTGAACATCAATGAAGCTGTGGATAGAGACTGCTGCTGCAGCCTGTGAGGTGACGAGCATGTCTTCTCGCAAATAGTGTGCCGTGGTTTCATGGCCAACGATGGGTGTTCCTTGCAACAGGAATGTGCCAATTCGAAGCCAGACCGTTACGTTCACCATACACATTTGCAAATCGTACTGTTGCAAATCGTACTGTGCTTAAATAATGAGGGTTTACTCTTATAGTTAGCCTTAAACTTGTGGCTATAGCAGTATCGAGGGTTGCAACATAGACTGTCACTTGAATAATCCTTAAAATTTTAATATTAGTGAATAATTCTTTAGTTTTCTTTGCAAATGTTACTTCTAAACAAGCGGCTACAGCGACTGCCTACTCGCCACGGTCTTCTGTACAGTTCCTCTACTTCCAATGTTAAGGCGCACACCTCTGTCACGCACTACAACATATATATTTATTATACTAATCTAAAAGCAGAAACCATCACACTTGCCGGTTAAAAATGTGTTAGTATTTAGGCCTATTTTACATTTTAGGCGTAATTGTCAGCTTTTAGGCCTAATTTTAACCAGCAGTTTCAATTTCGTAAGTAGCAGCTAACGGAGATTTGGATTGTATAGTATGCATATTCATTTTTGCAACACGGTGCGCCTTCGTACAGTACACACAGTTACAGTGATACAACGTTATGCGCAACGTAGCCTATATAGATCAGTGGTCGCAGGGAAGTGAAAAGAGAGACACTGTTGATGAAGCCAGGCGCTACTCGTAGCAACTTGACGTTGTCGTGGTAACGTGATTTTAGATCTAATTTTTATTTTTATGCCTAATTTTTTTAACGCAGTTTTAATTTCGTAAGTAGCAGATAGGCCTAATGGAGAATTTGGTTCGACGGTCAGCCTATTCATTCTTGAAACATTGCGACGAGACTATTGTAAACGAAGCTAAAATTCATTTGTTTTTAGTGCGTGTTATCTTAGAATTTCAATTCGACGATCAACTGTTATTTAATTTAGAAGAAGTCGAAGAAGTCTTTTACCTATAAGGAATGTTTTAATTTGCCACGTTATTTAACTAATTTCTCATACTGAATCTAACGTTGTAAACAATGGTCGTCAATTTCTGGTATTAATACCGTTGTCGCAAATCTTGTTTACTTGCATGTTTGCTGGGACTTAGAATTTAAGATGGTTTTAGTTTAAGAGTGTCTTGTCTTGGGAAATCAATTGTCACTAATCAATTGTCTCTGTCTTCAGCCGGCCATCTTGAGCTGCTTCTTTCAGTGAGTCCCAAATGAACCTAATTCCGCCTTAAACTTAAGTCGTTTTAAGGACAGGGGCCATAGCGTCTTCGCCGTATTAGCTAGCGAAGTTCGAGCAACCCCGATGCGCAACCACTAGTGGCTGCATAGTTTTAAGTCCCCATCCAACCCCCAACCGTTTAGTTTGAGTTCAGTCTAATGGCATGTCTCCCACTTTGCTATTTCCGGAAAACCGTTGCGAAGTTGAAAAAAGCGACGGACGGACGGACAAAGTCGTTGCAATAGTCTTCTCACCCGGTACGGCTGTACAGAAGACTAAAAGTATCTTAATTATTTGATATTATGTGTTTTGAATATTAGGTATTGGAGAGCTTGATGCGAAGCCATAGACTTCAATACCGTACCTCAGCACATATTCAATCCATGAGTAGTAAATTTTTAATTTGTGCGTTTTACTTAGATCATTGTTGATATTATAAAGACTTTGCATTATTTTTATTAATTTTGTAATAGGAGTGTTAATATGTTTGCTGCAATTCAACATACTATCCAGAGTAAAGCCATTTTTTTGCTGTAGTAACTCTGTTAAGTTTTATGCAAGTTGTAATACAATTTGAACGATTACATTGTTCATCATAAGTGAAAATATCAAAGTCCGATTCTGATTTACAATATAGATTTATAATAGAGATCAAATATGTATAGGATTTAATTAATATTATTAAAGTAGGGTTTGTCTGCATTTCCTCAACACTCCCTTTTATTGATATTAAAATAACTTATCAGCATACACACAGACAGAATCGTGATTTAAAGCATCCTCAATATTGTTAACGTAAACTAAAAATAGCAGTGGACCCATCCAGGGGGTGAAGTGGTCATAATCACTTGATTAAAATTAAAATTCACCTGATTATAACCAAGGACCAGGTTTGACACAAAACTGTGTGATATACAAGCACAAAAAAACTTAAACAACCAAAACAAAATAAAATGAACTGCTGTTGAAACTTCTGCAGTCAGGTACATAGACCTTGGACCTTTTTGGCCTGATCCATGTAAAAATACGTAACTGTCTAGTATAGGAACAACCAAAGTAGGAAACTTATTGGCAACATTTAAACCATTAAATCTAGGAAAAAAATTAAAGGACTTTGCAATTTATGTACATACTTCTTAGGAGGTAACTAGCAACTGCAGCTGACATGAATGTGTTCATTTAGTCGGTTCATTTGTGAGGAATGTACCAGTGTGCCTCAATACCTACACCGACTTTACTATTGTGTGCGCGGCCTATCTTGAGTTCGCTGCAGAACGAACACAGATAATCGATTGTACGTTTTTGGCAGCAGAGTGCCTTGTTGATATCCAATATGGTTACAAACAAAATGGCGACCGTCGATTAAAGCCACCCCCTTCAGGAAGACGTAGCCGCTCATAAAATACTACCAGGACTCAAGATACGCTGCGCACACAATAAGTAATATTACTGTAATACCAGTTGCGGTGTGCGTGTTAATATTAAAATTTACACGTGGTAACCACGTTTTAAACTTTTAATACCTAAAAAATGATGTATAGGTATTGGCAGTTTGGTAGTAGTAACTGCCAGGCAAGAAATAGAGCAAACTCTAGCAACTTTAACTGCGTCATAATTATTGTTGTAATCTTACATGTCATTAAAATCTGATTATAATTAAAATAATCCGATTATAATCAAAATAACCTGATTAATACGATTATTTAAAAATAATCATGATTATTTCCAACCCTTGACCAATCGCAGAACCTTGATGAAAGCCAATATTTGCATTTGCCATATCACTAAAGTCATCACAAATTACTTTAACAGTTTTCCTTGTAATTTCCTTGTTTTCCATATTTAAAACTTTTTTGTCTCAGTCACAGAACATTACTTTTACGAAAAGAATTGCGTGATTTACGATGTGGAAGGCCTAAAATCTTTAAAATACAATTATGTATTGCATTTACATGTCTTCCACTTTTAAGAGCTTTTATGATCATGTCGTTAATTACCTTTAAAGCATCACTAGTGTTTCTGTAAAGACAAGAAATAATCGAGTCTTGTGTTGACTTGTCTCGAAAAAGCAAGACAAGATCACGAAGTGATAGGTAGCTTCGAGATCAAGAACAAGAATGATCGTGTCAAGATCGACACAAGGTCAAGAATTAAGGCCGAGACTCGATTTTTCTCTATGTAATTATACAACGTATTGTAACGTCACAAACTGTTATCCAATCGAATTTGAGGGTCGATGTGAGAGCGATTTTGTTGAATAAAATTAGGCACACTCGTCAACAATGGTGTCGCTCGACTGTAGAATACAACAGCAATCTGTGAGCCACGTAGTTTGGAGATTTTTCAATATTTCGAATATGTTATTGTGAGAACTGTGCTCTGTAGTGATAACTAGAGTGATCTAGTTTTCGATTTCAACATCATCGGAAGTCCAGTAGTGACGTATGATGCAAGGTAGGGAAATCATTTTGTATTTACTTTGCATGCATGACCATCAAATTCGTAGCCGATCGGCCACATTACTCGACCGTATGCCAGGACTATCGTGTCACTCGACCTTGTGCCGTAAGAAGCGCGCTGCTGTTTGTTGCTGCTACGTATAGTCATAATAAATACGACATGTCGGTCATCAAAACCAAGTTAACAGGACGTTGTTTTGACATTTTTTTTTTTAGCTTGCACTGTGACTTAAAGTACATTGCATTTCTACCTGATCGACATGCAGTTAGGAAAGAGAAGTTCAGTTTATCTTTTTAAATTATTAATGTCTCAAACAAACTACTATGTTGTGTGGCGTTTTATTTATGCGTGCACAGAGCACGTCAACACACAAATATTTAGGTCTCCAAACTGTATTTGCGTTGCATAAACCGTACGAAACCTTTCTAAAGAATATAATCAGTTCGATGTCCATTTTTACGTTCATACGTTTGGTTCCTCCCCCCACCCCCTCAGAATATTTAGTAGCAAAAACTATTTTAAACCTAAAGAAAAGGCGCGTTATGGGAAAAAAGGATTATTGAACGAAGAAGTTGAAGTAAAAAAAACTTGATTATGGCGGAGGTTTAACTTCAGTCCACCAAGTAATTTTGGAAAGTTCAATGTAAAAAAATTTATTTCTTTTAAAAAGGCTTCACCTGCATTTAAAATAGAGAAATTTCTGCTTTGCTCAAAAGTTATCGTACTGGTACTGTACAAAATGCTTTATTTGCTTAATAAATGTGTCAGCCTGTTCTGCACTTTTCGGTATAAAATCTTATTCAACAAGATAAAGAATAAGCTGCACTGATAAATTTAAAATAGCGAAAAATTCTGTGATTTACTATTTATTTGTACAACAAATATTAGTTATTTTGTGCTAATTTTATTATACCCAATACATTCTTTTATGGAGTAGGAATAATTATTCTGTAAGGCTGTTCCTTAACTGTTCTAGTACAAACATTTATTGATGTAAGTCCCTACCATTTGTTTAGAATACGAATAATTTTATAATATAGTACTGAAAACGTAATTACATATGAACACGAAACTAATTCACGTATTCATGACAGCTAAAAGAGGAGAATGCATCAAAAGGAGTAAGGCTGTTAGAGCCTCGACGTCAGTAGTTGAAACAAATAAACAGGGTGGTCCAGAATTACACAGTGGGCAATGTAGTACACGATGAGGAATAGCATTTAAACAGATGGACATTAATGATGATACATCAGGTGGGAGGGATGGGAGCACGGGTGGAAGGGATAGATTCAGTTTTACTAACGCAAGTAGAACCTACTTGACCACAAAATAAGTGCGCTTAAAGGTACCGTAGTGCAGTGCATCGATTTTTAACAGCAAATTTAGAAAACTGAATTAATTTTACTGCAAAAAAAAGTCGAGAAATATCAAGACTTTCAAGACAAGACAAGAACGGGAATGTGGTCGCCAAGATCGAGACAACATCAAGATTGCAAGTCAAGGAGTCGGGACAAGATCAAGAACAGTTATTTCTCGTCTTATCTTGTCTCGACAGAATTACTAAGCATCACCAGTCCCTAAATTCTATCTAAAACTAAATTGTTGCTTCGCTATAAGCTTATTTTTATGAAGAAACTGTGACGTTATTAGCAAAAAGGTTTCAATTATTTCATTAATTACTAGTAAAAGAGATATGAGTCTTTAGTTATGGGCGAGTCCAGGCAAGACTACGAAGTCTATAACAATTTTGACAGTGTTTTTTCGATTGTCACTGAAGGCAGGGCATATTTTGTAGAAGGAAATAACAATGGTGGGAAATTAAAACGGTCACATTCACTTTTACTGCAAGTTGAGCATGTCAGTCGCTTCACTTTCCTCCCATAGAGTGCTATTAACTTTAGTGTGAAATTACCGACTAGCTTAAAATGAGGTAAGAGTGAATGTATCACTCTAAAAACTACAGAGCCAGAGGTTGTGAAATGACTGACTAGAACTCACTACCCAAACAGTCAGTAAGTGCTTATAATGTGATTTTTTTCCGTAGTATTATTTCATTTGTTGTAGCAAAATTCTCTACGAAACATAAGGGCCTGTCGGATTCGTAGAAATTTTATAGACCTTGAATTGTTATAAACCTTGAATAAGTAATTGCCTGTAGTAAATAACAGACCCTCCTGTTATTTACTCCAGTCAATTATTTATCACAACTCTACTGCTTGCTAAGCCGCTTACGAGCGCTGTTCCCATAGTGGTAGTCATGCTTGGAAAGATCCATTACTTCTCAAGCATACAAAATATTCTTGTAAAATGTTCTCAACTAAAATTGCGTACGATTTTACGTTGAGCTATGTAAAACTAAGTGCTCCAAACTGGGACGAACTATCTCTTCATTAAAATATGTTTAAATATATTAAATTTTTTTCCAGGTATGATTAATATAGCTCTGAAGAAAGTCGTAGCAGCAAGTTCTAGTTACCACTGTGCTCTACCAACCCTATCTAACGATGGCAACAATGGCGAATACTGGCTGGCTGCAACTACCAGCTGTAGCACGGGAAGTGATACAAAACCTTGGCTGCAAGTGGACCTAGGAACAATTTACAGGGTAGTGCAAGCCAAAATATATACTGGAAATTGTTATAATGGTAGGAATTACAAAATCTTAATTTCTGAATATTTCTATCCGTCATTGGTCTGTAAAGTTTTTTTTTCTTTCTGTATATGGTGATTGGGATGGCGTTTAAGTCACTTGTCACGTTGTGTGCCATGCAATCCCAGCTTTAATTTTAATATTTCACTTTAATATTCTTAAAAATGCTTTAAAATATTTAGTTCTCCTACAGACTGAAGCTCAACGTTTATTGACTCCGCTCAAATTAAAAAAAAAGCTATCCTTATTCTCTGTTGCGTACAATTGTTGATTTTGTTGAGTTTTTTTCGCAGAAAATGAACTATAGTTGAATGACGGCTTATGTGTTGTTTTGACGTCATTTACTGATACATTTTGATGGTAATTACTGTAATTATGAGACATGGCTTGGAATGCTTCAGGACAGCAATGTGAGAAGATCATCTTAAATGTTGGCAGTTATGCAGTCTCAAAGCTTTGTTTTGTTATGGTTTTGTGCTGATTTTGTTTTGGTGGTGTTTTGTTTGTGTTGAGAATGGCAGCTGGTCTCTAAAACATTCAAGGAATAATTTTCTTCTGTGAAAATGATGTGTTGAGAGATTTAACCAGGTTATCGACAATCATATCAAAAACCAAAAACTGTTAAAAGGGGCCGCCAAGTTCCGAATGGTTCGGCCCTTCAAAGGAGTGATATCTATCTACACACCAAAACATTCGCCAAGTTAATCGCACCGTTTAATAACTCGAAGGTTAAATGACAACTAGAACATTGCTACTTTTGGTAGCAATGTTCGAGTTTTCATTTAACGTTCAAAGTATTATTTGGTGGGACTAAGTTGGCGAATGTTTTGGTGTGTTAGTGTGTTCGCCATTCAGAACTTGGCGGCCCCTTTTACCAGTTTTGGTTTTTTATATGATATCACTCCTTTTTTTTTAATTGTGTATTGACTCAACTCCACTACCGTGCAGATGTGTAACAAAGTGCCACGTCGAAAGTGGAACATAAGGCTGTAAAGAACAGCTGAAACTATAGTATATTGTTGTCAAGCCCGAAGACGAGTCAAAATTTAAGCACAAAAGAAAGGTGAAGGGAAATGCAGTAGTTTCTTATAAAAGTGCTTAATAATCAAACCTCTCCATTCTAATTATACAGTATCTGCCAGAGTATTCAATCAGTTGTTTTTTCTCCATACAGGAAATAATCAGTAATAGGACAGCTCCCCTTATATGGACGGTTAGTAAAATACGGATTATCGAGATTCCTACTGCTGAGATTCACACACGCACATACATGTGAATTCTCATTAGCAGTCGCCGAAGCTTTCGTTAGATTTAGTTAGAGCCAGGGTTAAGAGATGCATAGGCCTAGATCCCGTTTGCATGAAATTATTGTGACTGGAAAAACATATCACGTCATCAGTACTGTGCATCTTTGTTGAAAAGCCAGTTAGAATTATTACAGTTCTGTTTCCCAATGTGGACTTCCCACTGCGGACATCAATCAAATAGAATTATCAGTGGGAATCTCGGTGATCTGGCGACACACAAACAAATATTATTATCTTAGTTATGTAGATTTCTAACAGATTTCGTTTCAACTGTGACCCGACCAACTGAACATTGACAACAATAAATATTGTTCACTTCTGTTTATATTAAGATTTGTAGAAAACTAATCAGTGTGTTTTTAATCGCTTGCCTTATTATTATTATTATTTTTACAAATAATACCTTTGTAAGAAGTGCGCAGCAAGACTGTTTTCCTATACGGCATATCTGCTAAAGGAGATATGTTACATAAACTGTAATGAGAGTGCGCAGGTGTGTACTACCTCTGTAGTCCCTGGTACCAAGTCACCTATACTTAAAATTAAAAAAAATTAGCTTGTCATACACTTTTTCCTGTCTAATACACGTAACGAATACAATAGAATCAAAAGCACATTGCCACAGATTTCAGTTCAGCATTCATCGCCGCAGCATCTCATTGTAAATGTTACAATTATAGTTCTCAGTCTATTCTAGCACAATTGATTCCAAGTGCACATTCCCAAATCAGACATTAGGTCGTTGGCTTCTTCACAGCTCAGCCATAATACCTCAGAAAAGACATTTTGGAACATTGCCACATGAATAAAGCAAACCCTCATATGCTGGCCAAATACGGATAACGCATCATAAATCTGTGTACTTTCACTGCTCTCCACAGAACTGTATAGGTAATGTAACGTTGATTTAACATTATTTTTATTTAATTTTTGAATGTTCATGTGTTAAATTTTTCTCTTTTAACTCTCGGTTTAGCAACGGCGTTAAGTTTCGTTTTGGTTAAGGCGCTTTTTAACTTCGGTTTTGGCGTGTGGTGGCGCTGGACTCCTGTCGTTCTTAGTCGTTGCGTG
>JAHWFP010013925.1:0-14258 GCA_023313725.1 Lithobius niger
TTACTGAACTACGCTTACGCTTGTAGCAGGTTGTCTTGCTTGAAATCACTGCCATGTTACCAAACCGAAAAAAATGTCAACATAAAGCAAAGTAGGAAACCCATACCCCCACTATCATTGGATCATCACATGGGTCTTTATAGGAAGATTTCGGACAGCTGTTCCTCAAAAACCGGGTAGTAAGGGTCTAGTGCTTATCAGCGTCTTACTGGCCAAATTTGGCACCTAGACCCTTACAGTCAAAGCTTGTCCGTGTTCCTTACAGGTTTTGACTTTTAGACCCTTACTTTTAACTTTAACGATACGTTTTTGATTATTAATAATATTTATGCGTCGTTTTCTTTCTATGTAGTTGACAATACTATACATAGAATACATAAAACAATACCATGTAGTAATAAAATTTATGCGTAGGTTTCTTTTCAGTTCTATGTAGTTGACAATACTACATAGAACAAAACCACATAGCAATAAATTTATGCGTCGTTTTCTTTCCAGATGTAGTTGACAATACTACATAGAACAAAACCACATAGCAATAAATTTATGCGTCGTTTTCTTTCCAGTTCTATGTAGTTGACAATACTACATAGAACAAAACCACATAGCAATAAATTTATGCGTCGTTTTCTTTCCAGTTCTATGTAGTTGACAATAATATGTAAAACAATACTACATAGAACAAAAACCACGGATGGTTGGGATTAGAGTTGCAAGCGTAGTTCCAATATTTCTCAAAATATACCATAAAGGCCATTTTAAACATCAGTTAGCATTGTTTAACACAGGCGGATTGGGAAAAAAAATTATATTATTTGGTACAAAATTTGATCGTGACATTGTCTCATTTAATGCTCTCATCAAAGAGATGAGACCATCATGAGACCATGAAAAGCTCAATGATATCAAGAATTTATAGGGTTGGGGAGGAGAATTTGTAACTCTAAAAAGTCCCTATTGAAACGTGTTACATTCATTCCAATAAGTTCCATCCGAGTTTTCAGAGGGCGCCACGCGTTTCATTTGGCAAATTTTGCTCATTTTTTCAGCCAAAATCTAAAGTAAACTAAATCAGAACTAAGATAAACTAAATAATAATTAAATAAAGCTAGTTTCGTTTAGTTTAGTTTAATTTTAGGCTGAAAACTGAGCAGAAATTCCCACATAAAACTCATGGCTCCCTCTATAAACTTAGACGAAACTAATAGGAATGAATCTAAGACGTTTCAGTAGGGGGTACCCGTCACAAATTCTCCCTCCCAACACTATAAATTTTTGGTGATAGGCATGATAGTACAGTTATGAGGCAAAATAGGCTAAAACGGCACTTTGGCCGATTTTCAATTGGAAACTATATACCAACATTTGTTTTACAAAACAAAATTTTTCGCAATCAGACCACTCACTGTACCAGCTATTGGCATTGGATATACGCCTATGACACGCACGTGAAAGCAACAACATCAAAATGGGACAAAGTAATTTCATTTCTATCCCAGAGATAGGAACATAGATAAGCCGTGGCAAACTACCCGGCCCGATCTACAAAGATTTTAGAGGGGTAGACAATATGGCCGCCACGAAGCGATGTTGCCAAGGACATTGCTAAGCGATGCAGACATGGTCATCACTACAGTCAACCGATAAAACACCGTTTTTGTTCGTAGGTGGCGATGTCTACTAGCAGGTAGACGCATTTGTCAGATTACCGTGACAAATGTTTATTAGCTTTGCAATTTTTCCTAATATTATTTAAAGTTGCGACTCAATCACAGTCAAGCTAAATCTGCGCTTCGAATAAATAGTGAGACATTCGTTTATCGAGAAAGCGTTTCAAGGGAAAGAGCGGTAGTTTTTTTTTTAGTTTCTGGAAGTATCGCCCTCGGCTGGCAGAAAGTGGCAACAGGGCAAATCAATAGCATCAGCGGAACTTTCGGCTGCCGTATTGTTTAATCTAGTCGCGTATGCTAGTAGCTTTCAGAATGCCGTATGACAGAAATCCACTTAAGGGCTAAGTCGGGCTAAGGGTGAGTGTAAGGGGCAAAGGGTGCCTACTGAAATACCTTCAAATATTAGGAGACTCTCATTCGCTTTTGTTTTGGTACTATAATTGTTGACCCTCACTTTAGATGTCTGCACTCACGTTTGCCCTAGTTCACTCATGATTGAGAAGATTTCTAGAACAAAACTTCAAGTATTATCAAGTTGGACGCATGATTGTCGAACAGTAAATAATTTGATACCTGCGAGTTGACGGTTGAGCATTTCCAAGGCCAGACCCAGAACAAAAGCTTGTAGTGGGCCACAGGATGATTTTTCAATACGTTTCGAGCATTTTCTTTTCGTAATTTAACTGCGTTTTTTCACAGATTTCAGCAATTTTTCCGTTTTTACTCGCCTTGGACGGGGACGCAGCCCCCTCAACCCTTCCTTTAGATTTGCCCTTCAGCATGCCCTTCAGAACTGCGAGGGCAGCACAAGAAATGAGTCATGATTGGAAACCAACAAGTAAATATTAATATGTGGCCCTGTTCTTAAGAATCATTACTGTATGCGTAACCTTTATTGTAAAAAAAGAAGTGATATATCAAAAACCAACATTGGAAAAGAGTACCAAACAAAGAATGGCTCGTGCCTTCAAAGGAGTGGTATCATCAGACTAGAACATTCATAAGTGCAATACTAGTCCTGACTTTCAAACTCTTTCTGGCTACTTGTCCAGGCAGTTTATGTGATAGGGATGAAACTTAGCACGCAGTTGCAGCTACGTGGTGTCTCGTAATCAACAGTTATTCCGTAAATGGAGCTAAACTCAGCATTGTTGTTATCAAAGAAAACGTGGGTCGGAATTTCAGCTTTCTTCTGTACAAAACACGCCGTACCTTCTGCCTTTTCTGAACACGGGAACACGGAATTAGTCATAAAACGCCATTCATGCTACTTCGTGTGTTATGTTGAAAAGAGAAGCCCAAAGTATCCAATATCAAGACAACCAGACGTTTCGAGCTGACTCCAGCCCATTATCAAGGGAATAAAAAACACAATACACTTAAAACTGCTTAACAGCCGAATGCAGACAAAACTGACTATACCACGAGCCAAGGCTGTTAGCCGTGACGTCATCGTGAGTCAGCCACTGGAGAGCGAGAATAGCGGCTCTTTAACTGTGTGAGTGGTCTAGCCGAGTCACGTGATGCGTGCGTTACGGCAAACAGCCTTGGCGCGTGGAAGTCAAACAAAGAGGACATCTCTTTTTAAAAATCTTTAATTTTTTTATTTTTTTAATTCTTCACGGTTTTAAAAGTTGTTCGAATTGTTGTTTTGACTTTGGCAGTTTTGCCTGAATTCGGCTGTCTGTTTTTGTGCAATTTTAAGTGTATTGTGTTTTTTTCTCCCTTGATAATGACCTGGAGTCAGCTCGAAACGTCGGGTTGTCTTGATATTTTGTGTTTTCTGGGCTTCTCCTTTCAACGTATTCCGTTCCAGTGCTTACATTTTCCTCAATCCTAATTCGTGAACAGCGCCACTGGTAGCAAAGGCAAGAGCTACGGCGCTGGATTAATACGTAATTTAGTTTCGATTTTGAAATAACTTTCGATTTCGTCACACAGACCGTGATTACACCATTACGTCAATCGTAAATACAACTTAACGTAATATTTAGAACTGGATGAATCGGCAATTTAGTAGCAGCCGCTATTTTGAGTGAGTGATCGATTCGCGTGTAACGAAATGACGTCACACTGTTGGTCGTCATTATGCGATTGAAGCGGTGCGTATTCCTAGTTAGTCATAAACGAAGCAGAATGGAACCAACATTACTGCTTACTTGTCCTCTTTATGTGGGCACCATCGGGCTCTTCCTATGCAAACTTTAAGTTAAAGTGGCACTATTACCGATCGAAAGTCTGCAGAATCTGGCGTCATCCAGCGCTATCTACACTTGCTTGCACCAAGCGAAGGAATGCACAACGCCATTTCTTTTACCGAAACAAACAAGCGACGACATCCTTAATTATTGAGTGAAAATTTGATACGACCACGTGCATCTGGGAGCAACAGTCATAGTGAACAATATGACTGTCGCTAGATGGCACCACGTTATTTTCGTTCGTTTTTCAATCGGTGATAGTGCCACTTTAACTTAAGTCACTAAATTGCGCTTGGAATGAGTTAGCATCGTTCGTGTGTGCAAGTATCATACTTGCAACGCACGTCGTATGCTCCAAACCCTAAATCGGTGATAAGATATCAAAAACCAAAACTGGTGAACAGGCCGTCAAGAGAATGGTTTCGGTCTTAAAAGTAGTGATATCAAAAGACCAAACGTTCGCCAGTTGCATTACACCAACTAATAGCTAAAAGTTAAAACAAATACTTGATCATTGCTACTGCGGTAGTTTTGTTCCAGCAATTCCTTTAACGCCTGATTTATTCGAGGGTAGAGTGGAATTTGAACCTGCAGCTTCAAAACACGCAAATCAAAACAGGAACTGTCACAGCCAAGCAACTGTTGTCTTAGGAACACAGTTATTTTTATCTAGTTTAGTTAATCCCTTACCTTAAGAAATGTTATTCTTGGCAGTTTCAGAACAACAAAGAAGCAGCAAGTCGCGCGATGTTCGTGGTAACTTTGTGATACTCCTTTCGGCTACATCCTGTTTGACTAACTAACGGAAATTGTCTTACCTCCATATTTCACAGAATCCTTATCCTCTTAATCAAAAGATAAAAGTCAAACAAACGGGGCGGAGACGCGCTCTAACGCTAGTAAATGAATAGTATAAAATTCGAAATAAACGAAGAATGAATCACCGACGTGCCCCCTTCCTCACCACGGATCCATGAAAGCTTCTCCCCCCCCCCCCCCAAGCCCAAAACGGTTACGTTCCGTTTCGCCAACTCCCGTTTCGCCAAAAAGAAAGCAGATTAATAGCTTTTGCCTCAGGGGCCAGTCCCGTTTCGCCAAATCCCATTTCGCCTAATGATATCGTTCACGAAATTTTAGGCACACGAAATATTTTAACACGAACATTTATAACATGATAATGGTCAGACATTTATAGACAAACACCCGTTTTGCAGAATATCATTTTTCAAAATAACTTGTTTCAAATTACGTGCTTCGCTCGCGCTGTAGCGCTCGCCGTGGCTAACCACATAACATCAGAAACCACAACTAATAAAAAAATTACTAACAATTGCCTCTTTAACTTCTGCAATCTTAGATTTTTGAAGAATATTTTGATTGTGAAGAACGGGATTCTGCAAAATGGGTATTCCCGTTTGGAAAAGGTTAATCATCACGTGTATAACTAACTATTCTTAAAAAAGAACCTTGGCATTGACGTAGTGACGTCCAGGCATGCTAAACAATTATATTTAAAACGCACGTTTATCCGTCTGTATTGCCAGTTTTCAAAACGCTAATAAATTAACTGGGCTTATTCTACCACTGCTTGTCTCTCTTAAGTATTTGCCTTTTAAAGCCCCATTACATAGAAATAAGGTATCGAATTTCGTGTACGTAAAATTTTGTCAAATTCGTTTTGGCGAAATGGGATTTCGCAAAACGGGAGTTCACCCCCAACACACATACAATGGCGTGATTCTCCCATTATCCGCCACCCTTCGCCCCCCTTCCCTCCACCCCACTAAAATTGAAACGTTTAAATTTAAAATAAAATTAGGGTCTCACGTTATTCGAAAACAAAAATGAAAACAAACGAAAACAAAAAAAGGTTAATAGAACCGAAGTAAGAACAGTAAAGAAACACGAATAAGTTATTTTGTAGTTTCATATACCGCAATGCTGCTGTAGTGATTCGTCAAAGTGCAGCCTTACGGCTGTGTTCAAATGATTTTTTTTTTAATTTTAGTTTTTGCAATTTTTACTTTTTAACACAATAGGTAAGCTATAATAACTGGTGTAGGCATGCGTCGTATTACTGCTACTTGGGTAAACATCATTGCTAAAAAATTGCTTAAAAAATCATTGTCATCGCCAATGGCGTGGCAAACGGAAGGATGGCAGAATAGTTAACCAAAAAGAAGTAGCTGAGTGTGCTTGAAGTGTGTATGGCTGTGGGTGTATCTACTTCTCGTCAATTCCAGACCAACCGGTTTTTTAATTTTGCTAATGTTAAGAACACACGATTTGTGAGTGCCATCAAATTTTCCAGGAGTCGGTGGCGAAAGCCTCGGGCGTCTCAAGTGCATTTGAAGATGATACCTTCAAACATGTGAAGATATATGCCTCGTTTTGAATATCGTTAACCTTCAGACTATAAAAATTATCTACACATAGCAAAACTTGTTAAGGATTCCCGCCAAGCTTTTCCCCCCGTGTGCAGTCGTGACATGTAACGCCAAGCTCTTTTACCAAGCTAATCCCACCGAGTGATAGTTCGAAGGTTAAATGAAATATATGAAAATTGCTTACTGCGCAATTTTCATTTATTTCATATAGCGTTCGAAGTCTTAGTCTGTGGGATTGATTAGCTGCTCGAAAGAGCTTGGACGTTTGATATCACGACTTCACGCGGCCGAAAAGCTTGGCGGGAATCCTTAACAAGTTTTGTTTTGGGTAGATAGAAGATCTTTTTGGTCCAAATTGATGAAATCCATTTTTATTATAGCAATTATGAATGATCAAAATCTAATTTCCTGATCCATTTTTTGGGGGCTTTCGTTACATTTTTAGGAAAGCAGTCACCTTTTTTTCATATGATTAGTATTTCTTATTCGTAACGCAGACACACGGATTTATTCAATGTTCAGTTTAGCATTGTTGCATAATTACAATGTTTAAAACAATGTAAAACAATCTATTTGGTCGTTTAGAGATCCCTATAGCGCCTAAACCACTTGACCAATTAGAAGAGGCCTTATTAAACAAGCGGCTACAGCGACTGCCTAGTCGCACCGGTCTTCTGTACATTTCCTCCACTTCCAATGTTGAGGCGCACACCTTTATCATGCACTACAATTGCTGGTATTATTTAATTTAGTTACGTCGAAGCAGTCTATTAAACAATGGACGTTGTAAACAATGGACGCGACTAAAAAAAAGGGTTAAAGGGTTTAACGAGCGTTAACCACTTCTGGTCATCTGCCCGAAGCCCAAAGGCCCTATGTCTGCAACAGCCAGATTCCCAGGTGGTCACCCACCCAAGTATCAATCCAGCCCAATGCTGATTAACTTCGGGGATCTGACGAAAACCGGTGTTTCCAGCACTGCAAGGCCGCGGACGCGACGTAGCAGTCTATTAAACAATGGACGTTGTAAACAATGGTCGTCAATATCTGGTACTGTTGCGAAGTTGAAAAAAGCGACGGACGGACGGACGGACAAAGTCGTTGCAATAGTCTTCTCGCCGGTTACGGCGTACAGAAGACTAAAAGGCACAACTAAGAGCAATACCTATAAAATTAGCTAAGGACCAGCTTTATTCATCGAGTGGAACAATTTATTTTCGTGATACAAAAAAAGCGTTACTAGTACTACGTAGTAATTAGGCAAGTATCAACGTTATTCACGTCTTTTGAACTGCCTTTTGAAATGAACAGACTTCTGATATGAACTGTCTCTTAAAATGAACTGTCTTTTGAAAGGAACTGCTTGAAATGATATAAACTGTTTGAAATGAAAAGAACTAACTTTTTTTTTATCCAGATAAATTATTCCAACTGGCGGATATGATATCACTCCTTTTTTTTAAATTGTGTATTGGCTCAACTCCACTACTGTGCAGATGTGTACTATAAAGTGCCACGTCAACAAGAAATTGGTTTTCAACAATATGCTACTACCTTTTGCCTATAGACCGAACCATTCTCAACTTAGTTACCTCTTTATGGGTTTTTGGTTTGGTTTTAATTTTGTTGTAATTTGTATTACAATATTTAGTTAGTTTTGGTGTGTTGATATCATTCCTTTGAAGGGCCGAACCACTCTCAACTTATGTAGTCATCATGGTTGAGTTGTGAGAGAGCTCAGCCTGGTTGCTGGAGGTTTGTGGATCTGGTCGAACCCCTGGAAAGGGTACCTAGGCAAAGTCCCCGCCAGGCCTGCCGGACAGGGTAGCGTGAGAGGCTACCATGCTCCTTCAGCATCTATGGGAGCTATTCTGGCCAATTCTGGCCAATCTTTCGGCCCCTACGTTGATCGGTGGTTTCCCGGATCGAATCCCTGGGTCAGCACCTCCCTTTACCAGACATTTCTTCTTCTCTAAAAGTCTGGTAATCTTCAAAATTGAGCTGGTTCAGCCATACAAGCGTCGGCCGACTTAAATCTCAAAGAAATTAATTTTTAAAAAAGGGCCTCTTTACCAGTTTTTTTGCTTTGTTTTTAGAGTTGGTTTATTTTTCGTGAATTGGACGTGAATACAATTTCTTTGCAACGTTATTTAGATTTATCGTGATGCACTAGTGTGTGTCTAGGCACGTACGTCAGTATCAACGTTCTCATTGTCCGAACTTTTGCCGTCCAATGAGGTACGATGCCGACAATACTAACAATGGTCGTAACAATATTTTCACCCTACGGGATTTATCATAGGGATGAGCGAATTAGCTACCTAGCTAGCTAACATATTTACAACGTTATTGAGGGTCAGATTTTGCATTGAAAGCAGCTTAGCTGGCATTCCTACACGATTAATTTTTGTCAGGTGGGTCATTGCTCTTGATTTCAACACAATTTAAGCATTTGTATTGCATTATTATTTTTCCCCCAAGTACCTGAAATGTGCCCAACTATGCTTCAAGATATAAGACACTGACGCTTTTGCGCCGCGCTACAATGGTTTACAACCTCGATAATTGAACTGACGTGATGTTTGTTGTGATGATTGTTGCCTAACTTGGCGCGACACACTAGCGTGTGTCTAGATATCTAAATCTTTATGTATGCATGTCTTATGATTGATCTTTGTTGCACAGCCTGCATGACACCGCAATGCTTTTTTCAAATAAAGTAAAGTACAGTAAAGTAAAGGAGAGGTTAGTTGGATAATATCAAACCAAAATTGGTAAAAGGGGCCGCCAAGTTCCTAATGGTTCGGCCCTTCAAAGGAGTGATATAAACACACCAAAACATTCGCCAAGTTAATCGCACCGCTTAATAATTCGAAAGTTAAATGAAAGCTAGAACATTGCTACTTTCGGTAGCAATGTTCGAGTTTTCATTTAACGTCCAAAGTATTATTCGGTACGATTAAGTTGGCGAATGTTTTGGTGTGTTGATATCACTCCTTTGAAGGCCCGAACCATACGGAACTTGGCGGCCCCTTCTACCAGTTTTGGTTTTTGATATGATATCACTCCTTTTTTTTAATCGTGTATTGACTCAATTCCACTACCGTGCAGATGAGTAATAAAGTGCCACGTCAACAAGAAATTGGTTTTCAACAATTTGCTACTACCTTTTGCCTATAGGCCGAACCATTCTCAATTTGGTCACCTCTTTATAAGTTTTTGGTTTGGTTTTAATTTTGTTGTAATTTGTTTTATGTCCTTAGTTTTGGTGTGTTGATATCACTCCTTTGAAGGGCCGAACCACTCCCAACTTGGTGGCCTCCTTACCAGTTTTTGGCTTTGTTTATTTTTCTATGTGTTTACACTTGGTTTATTTTTCGTGAATTGGACGTGAATACAATTTCTTTGCAACGTTGTTTAGATTTATTGTGATACACTATTGTGTGCCTGCTCAAGTACAGTACCGCTCAAAAGTAAATGGACAAACACAACAATAGATGTGCTGCTCCAGCCTGCTGCTGTAAAGAGGACGAGCATTTCCATTGTTCCAAGAAATAGCGATAGCAGAGAACAATCTGTATCAAAATTAGCAACCAAGCATAAAGGGAGTAAACTACAAGTGTTCTATCTACAACGTTCGACGTAAGCCTAGTTACACACACCACGAACTGCTGGTGCCAGACAATTGACGGAGCCCAACGAAATTTAATACTGCAACTCCACCGAAATGGTCACTGAACAAGTTGGCTGTAATTTTCGCACTGTATCGACGATTGTTCGAAGTGCTAAAAGTGAACTAGGATTACTTTTGAATGCAATTTAATTCTGAATTACTTTTCACTTCAATTGTATTTCACTCGTTCTTGTTTAATGAGACTTTAAAGCAACATCCGGCCTGCCTTATAACCTTCCGCCTGCCTTATAACAGCCACGCGCCGATCGCATCTACGCATTTACCATAGCCAAGGTCAACTCAGACAGTAGCTTCGTTCCTCGCAGCGAAGAACGCAGCTACTGTCTCACTTGGCATTGCGCCTAATAGACAAGCCAGCGTGAACGCATTAATTGTGTCGTCAAAAACCGGAATGATTCTTGTATTCTAAATTCACAATTTATAATTTTCTAGAATAGTGTCTTATAATTTTGTTTCGGCGATCTATTGGAATAATTAATTTTAATTTTATTGCATTAGTCTTTTAGATGTTTGATCTAATAGTAATTACTAGCAAACGATTAAAATTACTACTGCGCACACACAGATAAAACTTCCAGTTCATTGTAGGCGCGCAAAGGATCATATACTTCCTGGAAGAACGTGAATAAAGTTCCCCAATATTCAACAGAAAATTTCCCAGGTCGCGCGGCTTGGCCGCTGTGTGCGTGGTGGCCCTAACGGTAAGTAAATAGACCTTTGGGGCCGTACTTGATGTGGAAGATCGAGAAAAATGGCGCTGGGAGGTATATCCCTTAACTGGAATAAGAGTGTCACTGTCTTGAAGATTGCTGTAATTCAAAACTTTATTAAAGAAAATCTATTTAATTAGGAAACATCAGCTTTAAATAATTATAGCTTGGGTGATCACGGTTCCGACCACAAACTTGGTGGCAGTTATTTTGGCTATGATATCACTACTTTCTATGGCGAAAACTTGATTGTTCCCTTTGCTTTCAGTCTTCACTGGTTATCAGTTCAAAAGTTAAATGAAAAACTTGACCATTGCTACCAAAGGTTAAGTTTTTCCTGTAGCGTCTGAAATATTAATTAGTGGAATTGATTTTGGAAATTTTTTGATCGGTTGATATCACTTCTTTGAAAGGCCATTCTTTAATGGGTTACCCTTTCACCAGCCTTATTTTTTTGATATGATATTACTTTTGTTTCAGTAGAATAAATCGGTGCATATTAGGCCGTTAAAAAAATTATTTCTCGAGCCTTGGTGCGGATGGACGGTTTTTTAGTCTTCTGTGCAGTCTACTGTACAGTTTTCAGTGCAGTCTTCTGTAAGCGGCTGAGACGACTATAACAACGACTTTGTCTGTCTATCCGTCCGTCACTTTTCAACTATGGAACGGAACAGATGACAATCTGTTTTCACCGTTTATCTTTTCGTCCATAAATTAGTTTAAAAATACGGCAAGTTAAAACAGCTAATAGGCCTTCTCGACGTAACTCAATGAAATAATAGTACCATTTGATCGTCGCATTTAACGCCTACGGGAAGACACGCAACCGTAAAAACAAAAGAATTTTGTAAACGACACACAGTAGTGTCATTTATAATAATGTCGACACCGTGTTGCATGGATGAATAGGCCTACTCTCGAACCAAATTCTCCTTTAGCAGCTACTTACGCAATTAAGACGGCAGGTAACAAATTAGGCCTAAAAGCAGAAAATTAGGCCTTAAATCACGTTGCCGCGGCAACGCCAGATCTCTGCACCATGTTGCATGAATGCATAAGCCTACTCTCGAACCCAATTCTCCGTTAGCTGCTACTTATTAAATTTAATTGGCAGCTAAAAATTAGGCCTAAAAGCTGACAAGTACGCCTAAAATCTAAAACTAGGCCTAAAAGCAATCACATTTTTAACCTGCAATTGTGTTTTTAGATTATAATTATAATAGAGATCGCTGTCCCAGTGAGAGATAGAGGGTGCGCGCATCAATATTATCGAAAATGTCGAAGTGTAGAGAAGACAGGTGACGGCTAGGTAGTCTCTGCAGCCGCTTGTTTTATTTTAATTTTTATTCCATTCTCACGCCTCAAAAGACCCTCGAAGTTTTATAGAATCTAAATGGTGTGCCACATTTTTCTGAAAAATGTCCAGTTGTTTGCCTTCTTGAGCAAACGTGCTGTTCTAATACTCCTTTTTTGGGAACATAAAAATAATGTATTGGAATATCAAATTGGGTCATTTTTTGGAGAAGTTATGAAAAAAAAACAAGTATCGGTGTCGATGCTGCATTTCTGATTTAAAAAATTAAAAGGTTCTGCGAAGAGGGGGGGGGGGGAGGAAGGTTACTCCATGCGGCGGGACTTGTGAAACAACTTTTTTTAAACGGCCTTATTTTAATTCAATACGCTGCACGGTAAATAAAGCACACCTAAATAAGTCGCTTCAATGCGTTACTTCTAAGAAACTGTCGATATTTTACTATATTCAGGAAATACAATAGTAAAATGGTAAGGGTGGTAAGGGTGGGAAGCACCGTAATGTTATAAGCACCAAAAGCTATAGAGGTGGGCGAAGGTCGGGTATGCTGCGTCTGGTGCAGTTTATAAGTTCCGATTCGGTTCGATTCCGAACAATTATTTTTGTTGCGGGTAGCTGTGTGTATACAGATAAAAATTACATGCGGATTCGGGTAAAACTCATGAGCGAAAAAAAAATGAGTGCCGATAACCGCACATAGTAGAAAATGCGGAGCTATTTTTCGTTTCCTGTTTACCGTGAGGTCATAATCGAAATATGAAAATGTGCAGTCTCGCTTCTTTTAACTAAGCCTATACGAACGCAGATATTCTTTGGTATTGGCTCATGACAGCCAAGTCAAAACAGCTAACTAACCCACGAACTAATTTTGTTTTTAAATGTGCAAACATAGATAAGTAATTACAAATTGTAACGCCGCACCTGCTGTGCTAGATAAACTATATAATTATATGAGTGCAACACACCTTATTGGCACTTGCCTCTACGATTACTTAACCATGACCCACTGAGTCAGCAAACATCACTGAGTTAAAATCATATCTTGGTTTCATGAACCAGTATGGAAAGTTTGTTCCACATTTGGCCTCCATACTGGCTCCACTTCACAAACTTCTTTTACAAAAACACCATGGGAGCAGACAGAAAACTATTCAAAATCAGTGAAAAAGGCAAAGGCAGCTTTTCTGGATTCAAGAGTTTTAGCACATTATGCCCCATCTTAGCCTATCAAATTAGCTCGCGACGCATCACCAGCAGAGGTCGGCACTGCATTGATGCATGTAATGCCTTCAGATGAAATAGGCATATAGCTTTGTTTCACGGATGCTGAGCAAAGCAGTACTTAGCTATGCTGAGTTCGATTGTGAGGCATTATCTATTGTTTTGGGGCTTAATAGATTTCACTAGTACTTGTTTGAAAGAAGGTTCATATTGCAAACTAATAAAAAAAAGTTTTACTGTGGGTATTCAGCAGCAAAGTATCTATTCCGGCCATAGCTGTCATGAGTATACAGCATTGGGTGCTATACCTGAATGAATACGATTTTCAGCTGCAGCATATCCCAGGAAAAGAAAATTTAATTATAGAATTGTAATTTTACATGCCCATTCCTATGAGCCTCCTTCCAGATGACCACTTGTTTGGTGAGTTATGAACATGAGACGATTGAGTCTCTTCCAATTTTGGCTGACAGGCTTGAGAAGTTTACTTTAGAATTGTGGGCTGTTAGTAACAGTTTATCGTTACACAAATGATTACTGGCCGGACAAAATTGAAAGTGACGAGTTAAAACCATTTTTCGTGAGACGTCAAGAATTATCGTTGGATGGAAACACAACATTTTGGGGTCATATACTTGTAATACCAGAGTTACTAGTCCCTCAACGAACTTCATTTGGGCTACACTGTGGCATCGTTCGTATAAAGGCACTTGCTCGTTCTAGGGTTTGGTGGCCAAAAATAGAAAATGGCCTCACTGAACTTCATTTGGGCTACACTGTGGCATCGTTCGTATAAAGGCACTTGCTCGTTCTAGGGTTTGGTGGCCAAAAATAGAAAATGGCCTCACTGAACTTCATTTGGGCTACATTGTGGCATCGTTCGTATAAAGGCACTTGCTCGTTCTAGGGTTTGGTGGCCAAAAATAGACAATGACCTCACTGAACTTCATTTGGGCTACATTGTGGCATCGTTTGTATAAAGGCACTTGCTTGTTCTAGGGTTTGGTGGCCAAAAGTAGACAATGACCTCACTGAACTTCATTTGGGCTACATTGTGGCATCG
>JAHWFP010013925.1:24465-76771 GCA_023313725.1 Lithobius niger
CCTAACATATCTAACAACAACAAAACTGAACGAAAAATAAATTCAAGATATTAAAAAATATTGTGCATCTTCAATCCTAAATCAGTTCTCAAAGGATTTCAACGCTGATTTGTTTGTCGTTTAAGTTTATTATTGCTACATGTGTAACGGATTTTTTCTTTAGGTGGGCATAGAGCACTTTTCTTTAGGTGAGCACTTTTGGGTTCAGAGCACACCTAAATAAGTCATTTCAATGCGTTACTTCTAAGAAACTTTCCATATTTTACTATATTCAGGAAACACAATAGTAAAACAGCTGATGGTAAGGGTGGGAAGCACCGCAATGTAATAGCACCAAAACCTACAGAGGTGGGCAAAGGTCGGGCAAACCGCAGTCTGTGCGGTTAAGTTCCGATTCGGTTCGATTCCGAAAAATTATTTTTGTTGCGGGTTGCAGGTAGCTGTGTGTATACAGATAAAAATTACATGTGGTTTCGGGTAAACCGCATGAGCGAAAAAAATAAATGCCGATAACCGCACATAGTAGAAAATGCGGAGCTATTTTTTGTTTCCTGTTTACCGTGAGTTTATAATCGAAAAATGAAAATGTGCAGTCTTGCTTCTTTCAACTATACGAACGCAGATCTTCTTTGGTATTAACTCATGACAGCTAAGTCAGAGCAGCTAACTAACCCACGAACTAATTTAGTTTTTAAATGTGAAAACAGATAAATAATTGTAACACGGCATCTGTTATGCTAAATAAGTAATATAATTATATGAGTGCAAGACTCCTTATTGGCCCTGTCGAATGATGACCCACTGAGCCAGCAAACATCAGCGAGTTAAAATCATATCTTGGTTTCATGAACCGGTATGGAAAGTTTGTTCCACATTTGGCCTCCATACTGGCTCCACTCAACAAACTTCTTTTACAAAAATACCATATGAGCAGACAGAAAACTATTGAAAATCAGTGACAAGGCAAAGGCAGCTTTTCTGTATTCAAGAGTTTTAGCACACTATGACCCATCTTAGCCTATCAAATTAGTGTGCGACGCATTACCAGCAGGGGTCGGCCCTGCATTGAAGCATGTAATGCCTTCAGATGAAAATAGGTATATAGCTTATGTTTCACAGACGCTGAGCAAAAGTCATACTTGGCTATGCTGAGTTCTATTGTGAGGCATTATCTATTGTTTTGGGGCTCAAGCGATTTCACTAGTACTTGTTTGAAAGAAGGTTCATATTAAAAACTAATAAAAAAAATAGGTTTACTGTGGATATTCAGCAGCAAAGTATCTGTTCCGGCTATGGCTGTCATGTGTATCAAGGCTACCTATATACGTAAAGGCTTAACGCTCGGTTTCACGTAGCATGCTAGACGCGTCATCTAAGCGTTGCGCTGAACTGAAAGCACGAAGAACGAAAAACCCCAATCGTAGCATTGAGTAGTGTATGCGAGATGCACAAAAACGAATTATCTTCTCATTATTATATTTACCGGTATTGCAGCGCTAAACGGACATTATTTTATGGTAATGGTGACTATTCTTGAAGTCTTCGGACGATTTACTGCTATACGTCAAAGGATCGTTTAACACATTTTTAATGAGAATTGAAAACGCCGTAGCGTATCATACAGTACAATACACACGTACCTTGGTTGCTCTTCTGCTTGAAATTCATGAAATCAAACCTCCGGAGGCTTTGTTTTGTCGTCGAGTGAAAAAATAGGTACGTAGCATGAAGCCATTGTTGTTAAATTTTAATAATTTGGTGTCAATGCAGTGTTTTAAGTTTAAAATCCGCCTACCGCGTGTCACACGTACCTTTCACAGTTCAGTCCACATGATAAAGCAGTTCATTTTTGGGGTGTAAGTAGCGCGACTGGTGGCAGAATCGGTGGCTAACTGGACGACGCGTCGAATTTCTAACGTTACACCTTTACGTCTAGGTAGCCTTGTGCGTATACAGCGTTGGGATACCTGAATGGATACGACTTTGAGCTGCAGCATATCCCAGGAAAAGAAAATTTAACTATGGAATTGTTATTTTACATGCCCGTTCTTATGAGCCTCTTTCCAGATGACCACTTGGTTGGTGAGTTATGAACATGAGACGATTGAGTCTCCTCCAATTTTGGCTGACAAGCTTGAGAAGTTTGCTATGGAAGATGAGCTGTTAGTAACAGTTTATCGTTACAGAAATGATTACTGGCCGGACAAAATTGAAAGCGACGAGTTAAAAACATTTTTCCTGAGACTTCAAGAATTGTCGTTGAATGGAAACACAACACTTTCGGGTCATATACTTGTAATACCAGAGTTACTAAGACCTCAGTCCCTCACTGAACTTCATTTGGGCTACACTGTGGCATCGTTCGTCTAAAGGCACTTGCTCATTCTAGGGTTTGGTGGCCAAAAATAGACAATGACCTCGAAAATGTTGTCGAACAATATCGGCCGTGTAAAATTAATCGAGACAATGGAATCATTGGTAAAAAGCACATGTTGGAACGGCCTGCATCCATATGGAATAGGCTACACATTGATGTTTTCTGAGCCATTTGCCGGCAATATCTTCCTTGTTGTGTTGGATGCGCACAGTAACATTCACCTATATTATGAACTCTACAACAAGCTCTAGCGTAATAAAGATTTTCGAGAGCTATTTGCAACCTATGGGCTGTGTCGGACCATCGTGTCCGACAATGGACTACAAGTCACGAGTCATAAGTTCAAAATGTTTCTTAAAGAAAATGGAATCCTACGCGTAAAAAGCATTGCGTACGAATCAGTAACTAATGCTGCCACGGAAAACCTTATTTGTAGTTTAAAAAGATCAATGGAGGCTCGTCTCATCCCAAGCTCGTCTCATCCCACACTGTACCACAATGTACCACTGCCAAGCTTATTCTTGAAGTATAATGTGTGAACGCGATTATTGCTAATGTTGCCATTGTTACAAGAAACGTTTGAACACGCACAAGAGCAGCAGCTAAGACCAACTGTTCATATGCAAGAAATAACCTTCAAGGTTGGTGATGCGGTATACTGTACGAACAATCGACCAAACACCAAGCATGGATGGGTAGCCAGCGAAATTGTATCCAAATGTAGCAAATTCCATTGTCATATTAAAATAAAAACAAGAATTGATTGGCAGAAGCACGACCAGCAGCTACGACATCAAAAATCTTGAAATTACTTAGACAAGACAGAAGCTAAAGCATGGTATGATTATCCGCTTTTCAGCTTGAAAGAGGGGGCTACTTGTTGGGTGAGACCTGTAACTACCGGACCACCACGTCAGTACACATAAGTGTCATCGCACAAAAGTTACAGGAGAAATTCAAGATTTAAAAATGCAAGTTCTAATACAAACCAACAAAACGTTAGTCACATCGGATGAGGTATGGTGCTGTAGCAAGGCACATTTTTCATTACAATCTTTATCGTTAATTCCATTGATATCGAGATTTTTCAAACAGTAAGGAGTGAAAGAGGAAATTTGCACTAATTTATCATCTTAAGAGAATTTAAACTAAATGCTTAAAAGCTTTTGCAGTACGATGCTGTTGTGTAAAAATCGTCCTAAATGCCATGCCGGATTAACCTGATTTTTTTTTATTGTGCAAAGTGCTGGGTATTGATCCAGATTACAGTAGTGTTTTAAGTTGTACATCTATAACGCATGTGCAGATTCACAAGCTACAAGCCAGATGCATAGGGTACACTCCTTCATCATGGCATTCTACCTAGTCTGTTTCTGCAATCTTGGATTTTAGAGTTATTTTATCTTTTAGAGAGAAAAATTCCTACATTATGTTACGCAAGCATATTATGTGATTTTTATAGCAAAAAATATGACTTCTAACAACAAACCTGCCAGGAGAGGTGAAGTTGGTGAAAGGAAATCGGTGCAAAGGGCAAAAGTATAACAAAAAAATTAATAAATTGTTGTTGCACATGCAATCGGAATGGCAAAGACCTGATGATCACTAACTGCCAACCGACATTAAAATTAAAACAGATAGGTTCCACAAGTTTAAAATGAAGACAGTGGCACGGTTGCAGAGGAAGGGTTGATGGAATTTGGTTGGGGGTAACGAATACCTTACCACCAAGGTTTGACCTACCAGGAACACAATGGTTCCCGATGGAATCGCTAAATATGAGGGACAGGTGAAGGGGAAACGCCGGGATTCAATGTCAAACTTGCTTATGTATGATAAAGTACAAAGTACAGCATTGCAACCTCGGCCAATGCCAATTGCCAATCCTAAAGTATAAAAATAATAATAATACGAGAATTTACCACAGCAAAAATGATCAGCACAGAAAGGTTTGCGAACCGCAAATACCATACCTAAGCAGCAAGAAATTACATTGTTTTTTTAAGGAAACCGTTAAGGTTCTCTAGTGAGTAATACGTGCCTAAAGCCCACTTCAGAGTCTTTACATACCATAGTAGCACGCAGTGCATTCCAAGTATGTACCAATTGTATATTTTACCCCTGTTCTGGTAAACCTTAGGAACAGGTCATTATTTAGGGACAGGTCGCTGGGAGGGGAAGGGGCAGGACAAAATTTGAGGGTGGGGGAATCATGGATTGTTTATACCTCCGGACCCCTCTAAAATGACATTTTCCAGTCATAATTTGTAGCAAATCCTTGCTTCCTGGTTTCTTGGCTTCTGTCTTTCAAGTGCTAACTACGTTATGGGTTATTATTTTCGACATTTGAAACACACCTTTCAATTGGTCGAGCCCTTCCGGTGTTATGGGATCTTGAACTATCGGTTTTATTGTTTTACAATCTTTCAAACATTGTAAATAGGGAACAATGCCAATCAGCAAACACCAGCCGCAAGACAGAGACTGAAGAATAAAGAAACGCTAACAATTCTGGTGAGCCAACCATTATTCACCCACACTTTGAGGAAACGTGAAGAGGAAGCATTATTTGTATTACCAAGAATTTATAGGGTTGGAGAGGAGAATTTATGACTGAGACCCCATACTGAAACGTCCTAGATCCAGTCCTATTAGTTCCGTCTAAGTTTATAGAGGGCGTCGCGAGTTTTATGTGGGAATTTCTACTAAGTTTTCAGCCTAAAATTAACCTGAACTAAATGAAACTAGCTTGTATTTAATTATTATTTAGTTTAGCTTAGTTGTAATTTAGTTTACTTTAGATTTGGGCTGAAAAATGAGCAAAAATTACCACTTGGAACACGTGGCGCCCTCTGAAAACTCTGATGGAACTAATTGGAACGGATCTAGGACGTTTCAATAGTGACTTTTTAGAGTTACAAATTCTCCTCCCGAACCCTATAAATTCTTGGTATTACGGATTAGTTTATTGACACTCGGCCAGATAGTAGATAACAAACATGCCATAAAGAAGGTACAGGTATTACAAGCAAAAGCGTCAAGTGTGCCTTACAAAAGGGTTATGTGATTGAAGTTTCACTTTATTTGTTAAACTGTACACGGATAAACACTGAATTTTAATACAAATAATCAAATGTACAATTGAGTAAGCTGCATCAGTTTAAGTGCAGTTGTAATTTACAATTGGCTCGTAAAGCACGACAGCACTTAAACAGATGCAATTTTTTTATTACCACTCCTGGAAACCACTTAATTAATTTTTGACGGTCTAATGTTGAGCCCTACTCAGATAAGGCTTCGACATGGTTATGGGTTAAGTGTGGTCAAGTAGACATAGTACTTAAGACCTCATTAATTCAAATGGGGTCTTAAGTCGCTTGATACCTAAATTTGTTAGAAAAAAACTTTCGGTTAGTGTAGCTTTAACCATACTGAGGGTTACAACCAATACTGAAGGTTCAAGCTAACACTTCTAAACCAATAAGGTCATGCTTTTTTTTTTATAGCGTTCCTGATTAAAACTTCCGCCTAGACCTATAGTCCCTCCGTGATCGCGATATTCCGGTTTCCCCTCGTTAAAAATGATTAACATTTGAAAAGGTCACGTAACTTCCGTTCTATGAGAAATACTAATTTTCCTAATTTCAAGTCCACTCTTCAAGCAAATCTGCTCGAGCTCCGTCTGTAAGTATAGCCTACGTGTAATGTCAAGGCTGTTTAATAGAAATTACTATGGTATAAAAAAGAACGCAAACACCATTTTATCTTTTTTTTTTTACGAGGCTAGCATAGCCTTATGCGGTTATAGTGTTTATTACCATACTGTTGCTGTTTTCATTGTTGGCAGTATGCAATCTAATTCCCGTAACCTAGTCACTACCAACAATGGTGAGCATGCTCACCATTGTTGATAGTGACTAGGTTACGGGAATTAGGTTACGGGATTAGTAACGTGTTGCTCACCATTGTTGCAACAAAGGTGGGTGACTTCAATAACTTACAAAACGAATTCATAAAAAAAAGTATATATTTTTTTGCGTAATATCCTGGGGGGGGGGGGATAGGGGGATCATGCCAAGTGTTACGGAGGTACGAGGACGGAGAGTGGGGGGGGGGGATCTAGATTGCTAGAACAAAGCGTTACGCAATTTATGAACGCAGCCTAATGGTGCAATAAATGCAGACAAATCATTAAATACCTCCTGTCAAAGCGATGTATTAGTAAATGTAGGGTAGGAAAACAGTCATAACATGGATTTTGCAAGAATGGACCGGTGTAAGTGATTTAATGCACACTTTTGGTGAAGCAACGTTCTCGCAGCTGTGCAACACTCCTCAGAAAGGTCCTCGGACGTCGCTTCACCAAAAGTGTGCGTTAAATCACTTATACCGGCCGATTGTTGCAAAATCCATGCTATTACCATTACCAAGAATTTATAGGGTTAACCTCCCAACCCTATAAATTCTTGCCATTACTCAGTGAATTTGTATGATCAGTCGTCACGTATTCGTAAATAAATGGGAAAATTTCGATCTTATTTTACAACCTTCCCTATATTTTACTTTCTTTGTCAAGTGGAGTGTCCGTCGTGTTGCCATCTAAATGACATTTTTACCGTTTGTTGCTTGGATTTTTACGGGCGTGCTCGTTCAGTCAGCAGTTTTAGGTGGTGAAGAACATTGTTTCGAGTGACAACTGGCAGTTTATGAATAATTGTTAAAGAATGAATTTATCTAAACACAGGGTTCGTAAGGGTCCTCGAAAACTTAATGCTCTGAAGGAATAGCTACAAGAAAAACGACCCGTAAGCTAGCAACGTCACATTAATACCTGTAAAAGAACGCCCAGAATTTTTAAAAACACCAAAGAAGCCAGGGCTTCTACACGTCTTAAAGTAACGATGATGGCTTATGTTTCATTTTCTTGTGTCTGTTCCTATACAGCATTGAATTTGTTTAAGGCTTACAAAGTCGGAGCTTCTTTTACACGTGTTAAAGCCACGCTCATGGCTTCCGTGTCTATTTTTTCTATCGGTTCCCATACAGCATTAAGTTTTTCTAAGGCTTACAACCGTAGTTTATACGCTTCAGCGCTTTTTAAATACGTGTATTTCTTATATTTTCATAGAGATATGTCAGGTAAATTTCATACCGTATATAGCAGAGGCGGACTGGCAGCCAAAACGTGCAGGACCCAAATCTCCAGACGAGGGGGGGGGGGAGTATTACTCCAGGGGGGAAGGTTGGCACCGTCGCTACGGCTCCGGACAATTCAGCTAGGGTGTCTGGGGGAACACTGTAAGTTTCCCCAGTGGGGTCCGGGGCCTTCAGCGAGCCCTAAATACCGTAACAGAGCAAATTTTGGTGATTTTCTTATTCGTTCTTCAGGATGACAGGTTTCGTAAAAACTTAATTATGACTACATCATGTTTTTTATTAGACATTTTCATTCCAAATTAAATTAAACTGAGTTCACTTTAGAAATATGTAAACAGGCCCACAGCTAGCCAATGACGATTGGGGGTTGGCTTAAGTGTACATTTTGTACTTTTAGTCTGTAATGAATGACGATGTTCAAGTATGGGCAGTAGGGGAGGGGTCAACTGCCGGAGGCAGAAAGTTTTTTAAAAATGGACTATCAAAATTTGACAAACTGAGAAAACTTAGACTCAGTTTCAGCATAAATGACTAGGCCTAGAGGCATAATTGCAAAAAAAATTCCACATCCTAAAGCAACAACATGCTTCAGTTTTCAAAAAAAAAAGGAGCGTCGAAAGATGAAAAAAATGGCGAAACCTTTTACGCAGTTTTATCCAAAACAACTTGAGGTGTGTTGGAGAAATGTTTCCACATTTGAAATAGACAAGCAACATTTTCATTTTTGTCTCCCTTGAATCAGGGGATCTTAGGGTAATAATTACTTGTTTTGAGGGTCCTCGAGTTTTTATTGGCAAGTAATGGAAATCTCCTGAAATGTTCCTGGAATTTAAAGTTTACATGCGAGTGCATGTAATTATAGCCGTGTGATATGTAACATTTTACTAATTTCTAAATTGTATTCCAACGCATTTAACAGCAGTATCCACGTTGAGCTAACTTGGCTGCAATATTTTCTGCGTCTGCTATATCCCGCTATTTTTTTTTTTAACTCAGCCACTCAAGACGTTGGTGTTTTATGATTTTAGGTAACAATTAGAGAGAGTGTAAAGTCAAAGTAGCCTGTACCCACTATTAACTCTCTCTCAGCTGGAGTACTGCTAGTCGCAAGTTTGCTGATAAAACCAAAGATTTACATTACCCTTCAAATCTCAACTTGTCGCCTGGGTCCTCCCACAACACGAGATGCGAGAAAGGTTTTGTGAAGAAAACTGAAACTTGTAGCCTTTGTTGCCTCTACAAGTAGCTTTCATTCTAGGAGGAAATTCACGACCGTGATGACGTCATTAAATGTGCTTTTTAGAGTGATGCGAATAAATATTGATATCGATTTAAAACGATTTTAAATTTATTAGTTTCGTTAAAACGATTTTAAATTTATTAGTTTCGTTAACAAGTTAAAGAAACTAACTGGAATACAAGGCTTACTGGATTTCCTGTAACCGTTTGGCAGACACATGTCACAACTCGAAAAATATGGATCAGTAACGTCATGTTTGGCACATAATGCACGTTTAGCCCCTAAGCTGTTAAATCGTCAAATGAAGTACGTTTCTCTTCATTTAGCCACTTTCTTCTGCTTTCTAACACTGTAGTATAAAAAGATTGATCAGATTTTCCTGGGCTAATCAATTTACATAAGTTGATTATAATCAGTGCCAGAGGCCAAAAAAGAAATACTTTATTAAAGAAATTAGGGGACGGAAAAATGAAATAGTTGGCCACGGCGTTACATCAGCCTGGGTAGCTGAAGCCTAAGTTCGCCCGCCCGCCCGTTGGCCCCAGCGTAACCAGTCTGTGCCCGTCCACTCGCTCTTTTGCCCTGGCGTAACATATGCCTATCAAGCTGAAGAGAAGCGAGGTCCTTCTAGAAGAACTGCATTTCGAGGCACAACGCGAACTTTGTGAGGGGATCCCCGGACACCTCGACTGAAGCAAGCAAGCGCAGCCCAGTGGTCAGCATTCTCGTCTCCAAATCAAGTGAATGCCAGTTCGAATCCCACGACTGAACTACCAAAAAAGAGTCCATGGGTCTCAGGCGGCTAAGAGAAATAATCCGCTCCGTCTCCGCATCACCGCTTCACTAAGAGAAATAAATATACAGCATAGCCATATCAGAATAGTGAATGTCTAAAGGGGCCTCTATTCAAAATGGTTGCCACTTCAAGCCTGATATCTCGAAAAGATATTTGTTCAATTTTTTATTCTTAAATGACAGCTCCCTTCGACAGCTTTCTATTTGACCGTTAATCGTCTAAAGACGGGTGAATTTACTTTATTGTACTAATAGCACTAAAGTGACGAGGCTCTTACTTTGTGGGTCTTGACTTACAGGGCTCCCAGCCAACTTGAATGGATGCAAAATAGGAAATACAGGAATTTTTGTTAAAAAATAGGAGCTTTATAGGAAAACCAAACAAAATGTATAGGTGGTTTATAGGAATTATTAGCCTGGATGCAGTGGGAGTGTGTCCTACTGTATTACAAGACAACAATATTTTTGGCTGTGCAACAATACAACAAGAAGATAAAAATCACTTTTGAGTTCCGGTACATAACGAGTTTGACCGCTCGACCAATACACGTTTCGTTTTCATACCGTACTGGAGTGCCACGGAAGTGGAAAATCGAAGTTTTTCTTTTAGGATCTAGATAATTCGTGTAGCAAGGAAACATACCACAAACAAGACAATAATTTTGTTCGCAGCTGAAAAATATAGGAGATGTAGGAGCATTTCACGGTTTATAGAAGCTTTATAGGAATCCTGTAAAAATATAGGAAAAATTGGAAATGTAGGAGGACTGGAAGCCCTGGACGTACCATCGTCCCCGAACGCCCCCGCCCACTCCATTCTACTACATTTTAAAAATTACTTATAGTGTGCGCAGCGTATCTTGAGTCCTGGGAGTATTTTATGAGCGGCTACGTCTTCCTGGAGGGGGCGGCTTTAATCGACGGCCGCCACTGTGTTTGTAACCATCTTGGATATCAACAAGGCACTCTGCTGCCAAAAACGTACAATCGATTATCTGTTTTCGTTCTGCGGCGAACTCAAGATAGGCCGCGCACACTTTAGCTCTTTTATTGTTTTATGGTCTTCACGAACTACAGTAATGACGTTTGAATAGATCGTTGCTTATCCAATTGTGCCATCCTCCATCTCCCCAACCCTCACACCACCCCAACCTTCCATGTCTGCTTCTTCCATCTCCCCTAATCTCCCAACACAATCTATCTCGCACAGAATGTGACAGTCATATTTTTGCAGCAAATTTGATGCAAAAACCCAATACCGAACCCCACGTGAATTAAATTTAGGCTTGCACGAGTCAGCATTCATTTTCATCCGCCCATCAACATGCCCACCAAATTTAGGATTATTTCTGCGAGTTCGTATTCGAATTCTTTTAACCCTCATTCCAACTACACTAATATAACGTTCCATTGTCAGCGTAATGCGGCAACCAGCTCAAAAGGTCAGTTATCCATTGAATTTAACGTGTTAACCAAACGTCTTTAGTTTCTTGCAAGTCTTAACGCAGTCCTGCAATTCAGGCATTGCCTTTCAATAAATCCATCATTCCTTTAAAACTGAACCAGGAATGGGAAATGACCTTATTTCAGCATACGGCATAATTGAAAATAGTACGTTAGTCACTTTTTTTTCCTATGGGTGCACAAATGTTATCAGAGTGTATGGACAGACGGAATTACCTTAAAAGGCGCTTCTCACTTCGTGAAACATGGCTAAAAACGCTCAGTATATCAATATATCAGTGCATTAAAACAACAGTGTATGATACGTGCTTGTTTTTTTTTTCTCCCAAAGGTTTCTACCATGTACCGACAATTGGTTGCCTTAGTCCTCAGCGTGGTCATCGTGGTAGCCATCGGAGAATCGAACAATTTCAGACGCCTGAAAAAGAGTGCTGACGACCAATGGGCTGCACGATGCCGAACTCACTGCCCAATATGCAATGGCTTCTTCCCTGGCGATCCCGCAGAACCTGATTGGGGTCACTATGATAGGTGTATACGGTGTGCTGAACGTAACTGTGCCACAGAATAAGTATATGTATATAACACAATGCGGAAAATATGTATTACGCACGCTAGTTTTTTTTTTTTTTAGATGCATTCATACACAGATAAAGAACGCATTCTTTTGTGAAGATATGAGATTTACATTTCAATTTCATTGCCGTGTTTGGAATAGTCATGTGTATTAAAAAATAATGTTGGTCAAAAGTCAAAAGGTCGTTTTCTATTCAGAAAAGTTACAAAAAGCCAAAATGAATATGCAGCGATGCTAGAGAGAAGATATAGTAATGGCTTGGATAGTCTTCTGCAGAATGGCCAAATGGGTTAACTATACTTTAGGAATAAACGGCCTTTAAGTCAACCGGTCCTTAACCGAGGAATCCCAGGATATTTTTTTGCCAAAGTTTAAAAAATAGCACAGTTCATCTCCCCCTTACAAGAAGAAACTGGGAGAGGGAGACCAAGGCCCTTAAAACAAGTATATCGGCTTTTAAGCTCAAAGTCTGCCACTTCATTCCCGCAAAAAAAAAGGGCATGTGCTTTGATCCATGTCAATGTAAAAGTTTTCCTTTGAAATTCCAAAAGAAGACGGTGAGCGGATGCCACTTATGTTTAACAGGGGTTAAAATTCTAACATTTGCATCTTGCATATACTACTGAACCTGGACCTCCTGGAACTGTGACGTTTAAAGGATGATCTATAGCCTCTTACTTTTAAGAATTTAAAAAGTTTCCTCTTTAAGAGGTTCCCTATTTTCGAATTATCTCTAACCCATACGCACAGATATTTTTATACTTTAATCAAAACAGCAGCTCGTCTTGAGATACACAGGTCATTTTTTTGTTGTTGCTGTTAGGATGGCAAATCCATGGAAATCACTTCTTATGAATGGTGAAACCGCTAAAAATATAAACGCTTTTTAAACTTTCTTAAGTAATCGAAGCAGTGTTAGTGGTCAGCAACCCTACTGTTTCCATACTAGTGCCAAGCTACGTTATCATTTTATTAATAAGCTTTATAAAATGCTGACAGTTGTAATTTTTTTGCAGACTCGTTGTCAATTCGCTGACACAGAAATAACAAGTCAAGTAAGCTGAATCGTAGAGTTGGGCTATAAAACTTTTCTTAAGTTGCTCTGTAATTTTCAATGACATTCTATCAAATGGGATTGTTTAACTTTTAAATTTTTCTCGTTCGCTCTTGTGACAGTTATATCTGTTACTATGTCCTGCAGTATTGTTCCCAAGTCGTAAGACCTTGGGTGCCTTCGAAAACTAACCTGATTGGATTAAGCAAAAGTAACTCTCGTTGCTTCTACACGTCACGAATTAGTATCATTTTTAACCCCAAATCGTCACTAGAACGATTAGTCATCGTATCGACTCTCATTCACGTGGCAACAATGAACTATATACAAGACACATTTATTTTGAACAGCAAGCAGGCGTTTATTTACGTACTTGCTGTTAAAATGCGTTGGAGATTTAATCAATATTTCTGAAGCGTATTTATAGATTTATAACACGGAATCTTCTTCCACCCTACCCCGAACGCAACATAAACTCGTCTGCCAGACACATCGAATTAATGCAAATAAATGCAACGTCCCCCCCCCCCCCTGTTTCTATCTCGTTTCTGATTGGGCAATAGGCAATTCGTTTGTAGTGTTAGCCCCTCGTCCCCCAGTTACCCTCAGGAACCAAGCTCGGCTAGCAAGGTTTGTTCGGTTGTTTAGGTTACTGCAGCCTGAAGCGTAATTTGAATGCCATTTGTACAGGCAATCGTCTAAGATTATGCTAGATCAGGGGATTATGACGCGAAATCTTGCACGACCTACGCAATTAGTACATGCCACAGCAGTTTTCTTTGCAACCTGAGTTACTAAGGTCAGTTTTCAAAGGCACCCCTAGTTACGACTCTTTCTTTTTCCGCATTGAGCCTTGCAAGCGTCGTCTTACTAAGCTCTGTAGACCTCTACGTGACTTACCTCACCAGAACTGCCTTAACCACCTCCACCTACCATCGGCTGTTTCTCGGCAATGCCATGGAGACGTCAAATTTACTTTTTAAATTCTAAACGGGCTCATCGACGTCATACCTGCCGATTTTTTCTGTCACGCTCTTTCCAACACCAGGGGTCACAACCTGATGCTCATTGGTAACCATTTTAAGCCTTTCATCAGGCATCGCATTTTTTTTCTGAAAGAGGTGTACCCCTTTGGAATTCTCTGTCACCTTACGTCGTGGCTGCTACTAGTCTGAACTCTTTCAAAAGCACGTCTGAACAAGGGTTCTTAATGTGTTCCCTCTGGTTTTTCGCTTTTTGTGTTCCCTCTGGGATTTTTTTTTTGGGGGGGGGGGGAGAGGTTAGGCGCCATCGTTTTAGCCTTGGCACGGTGCCATCGAATATATTCTATTCTACTCTATTCTATTCCGTCATAAGGGTAGTGGCAGTATGGCTAAAACTACACCCATATACATACGGTACCTTCCTAAACGACCAAACAGAGCGAACCAAACGCACCACTTTTGGTGACAGTTTGGCTCATTCCCTGCTAATATCCGTGTTGATGCGGCCCGATTGACGTCAACATCGTCAGCGATGAATCTGTTTCGTCAAAACTGTTAGCTCGCGCATGCTCAAACCTCCACCCCAGCAAACCACCTCTCTGAGATGGTTCGCAATTTGGCTTTGCTCTCTCCTGGTAACATCTATATCAGCCAATCCTGGTTAAATCCATTAGCTAGGTCTGGTCGCGGTGATAGTATGACGTATCGAGTACTGCTGAGCTTGTTGAGCTGTATTGTAGTTTAGGAAGGTACTGAACGGCTGACACAACATCATTGAGCACGCGCGACGTCAAGTTTGGAGCCAAACTGTCTCTAACAGTGGTGCGTTTTGTTTGCTCTGTTCGGTGCTTTAGGAAGGAACTGATACATTTCTCAGCCGTGACGTCGTATACGTATCTGGGTTCCATGGTAGATCCTGGTCAAAAAATACGGCTTCAGATCCATGCTAAATTGTAGCAAGCTCAACACCTCTCTTTAGCAAAGCAGTGTGTCGGCGTGTTTAATCTTAAAAGGGCATGGTCAGTCACTGCTATCGATGACCACCCTCGGCATGCCCTAGAAAAATAGTAACACTAAATCTTTGCGTGCCCACTCGGGTACCACCCCTTGCAAAAAATATTTAGTCTATTTCCGCCTAGATATAACATGGCAACATTGTGTTTCCACTGATTCTGTTTTACTAGTTGTCCTATGAACAATATATACCTCACTCGCTCCAAACCCTCAAGAAGAAGATTTAATTCCATTGGTCATAACTACCGTATGCTGTTTTTTGGATGCCGTTGTGGGGTATCGGTTTTAATTTTTATCAGAAATTGTAAAATAAAGTCCCTGGATTGTATTTCACAAAATGTCCCCTTTAATGACTAAACCACCTGATTTTCGCTGTTTGACTTGTTTTACTCTTTCCTTAATAATTTCTTTATAATAACTCACAGATTTTGCTAAGCATGAGCGCAAATAACCATTGTGTTGTGTGCCCTTCACTTCATATCCTTCCTTTTTTCCTTCCGATCATCTCCTTCTCAGGTGATCGGGATTGTCAGTACCTTCCGAAAGCACCGAACAGAGCGAACAGAACGCACCACTGTTAGAGACAGTTTGGCTTCAAACTTGACGTCGCGCGTGCGCAGTGATGTTGCGTCAGCCGTTCTTCCTAAACTACAATACAGCTCAACAAGCTCAGCAGAGTATTCGATACGTCATGCCTTGACCGCGACCTGACCTGGCTAATGGATTTGACCAGGATTGGCTAATAGATGTGACCAGGCGAGAGCAATGCCAAATTGCGAACCATCTTGGGGAGGTGGTTTGCTGGGGCGGAGGTTTGAGCATGAGCGATGTAACAGTTTTGACGAAACAGATTCATCGCTGACGATGTTGACGTCAATCAAGCCGCATCAACATGGATATTAGCAGGGAATGAGCCAAACTGTCACCAACAGTGGTGCGTTTGGTGCGCTCTGTTTGGTCGTTTAGGAAGGTACCGCATGTCTACAATACGCCAGAGTAGACCCAATAACCGCTGGACGAGCAAGTAGTCTGTCTCACTACCCACGTTGGCACAGGCTGACAGGGGCATTGCCAGGGTCCCCTTTTAATGACTGAGCTTCCTGATTTTGGCTGTCTAGCTTGTTTTCTTCTTTCCTGTGTAACTTCTTGAACGGGGCATCCGGGCCTAAGTTCCAGTTGATTACTGGTATTGTTCCGGAACGACGTGTTTCATTTCTGCCCTCGTTGACGAATTTCATGTTTCAGCCAAGGTCGTCCCTTTCTTATATTATGTGTTGAAATAGATTAAGGTTAGGGGTGTACAACTAGTTTTAGGCATGTTTCGAACTGTCACTAGCCTAGATTTCTTATTGTTGGGTCTACCTTGAGGGGACAACGTTGCGTGATTTTTTTTTAAGTAAGTGTATGTAAAGCTCGTTTAAATAGCAGCAAGAATTTATACGGTTGGAGAGGAGAATTTGTAACTCTAAAAAGTCCCTATTGAAACGCCTTAGATTCATTCCTATTAGTTCTGTGAGAGTTTTCAGAGAGCGCCAGTTTCATCTGGTAATTTTTGCTCATTTTTCAGCCCAAATCTAAAGTTAACTAAATTACAACTAAGCTAAATTAAATAATAATTAATGCAAGATAGTTTCGTTTAGTTTAATTTAATTTTAGGCTGAAAAATGAGTAGAAATTTGTGGCGCCCTTTATAAACTTAGACGGAACTAACAGGAATGAATCTAAGACGTTTCAGAAGGGGAATCTCAGTCACAAATTCTCCTCCCACAACCCTATATATTCTTGATAGCAGCTACATATGTGACGCGCGCTACAAAAAATTGACCGTCGCCTCGCGAATTTTGCGTCTGTGTTAGTCATACGATCTTGGCAGTCGCCCTGGTGGTTGCGGCGTAAATCCCATTTACGCGAAACCCAAACGGGAGCGGAACGAGATCAAAACAAGCTCCCCTGGAGATTGGTCGAAAACATCACTACTTGGACTTTTCTTTATTTGGACCATTGATGTTTTATTTATTTAGACCACTGAACGTATTTTTATTGTCACTTTCGTATTTTCTTTTTATAAACTAGAATACTGTAATGCTATTTATTATTCAAAAGAAAGTTCTATGGTGTATCAATGCTGCAGTTTTTTTTATTATTATTTGTACAGAAACGGGACATGGATAAACACCACTAAAGACAGATAAGATGACGTTTACTGTGCAAATAAACATCATATTATAAACGGGACAGAAAGCCAATTGGGCTCGATAAGTGTTAAATAAATACGGATGCAAATCTATTTACGTTGCCTTTTGGACTTAAATGTCAGACTGCCTGAGTGGGGAATCGAACCCACGACTTTGAATCCAAAGGCGGATTCCTACCACTCAGCCATATTGACATGGCCATGTCAGTATGACTGAGTGGTAGGACTCCTGCCTTCGGTTTCAAAGGTCATGGGTTCGATTCTCCACTCAAGCAGTCTGACATTTAAGTCCAAAAGGCAACGTAAATAGGTTTGCATCCGTATTTATTTAAAACATCATGTTATCTTAAATATAAATGAAAAATATATGAAAGTATTCTCAACGGTTCTGGTAACGTCTAAAATAGAGCAAGTAAAACGTTCAGTCATATATACAGGTAGGTTTATCTAGGCACATTCAGATAATATTTTGGCAAATTTTGATCCATCCTCTTCCCACGTATTTTGTCACACCTGCTCACACCCATCTAAAAAAGTATGTCACACCGATCTCTCTTCCCCACCCCTCCCCAATCAAAAGAAAAATACGACAAGAAAACACAGCCTATATGAAACATTCGAAAAAATTCTGCATGCTACGTTCAGGAAAAAAATGTAATTAGCTTAAAATATGTTAGTTTAAAAAATATTTATCTTTTCAAGCCTTTTCTTTAAATTATGCGTAATATTTTAATATTGACAGATTCAGATAGAAGCTTTTGAGTTTTGGAGACCCTTCACTTTCCTGACATCTGAGCATGTAATAAGGTACTGTACTGATGGCGTGTTAGAATATTTCTTTTCTGGCACAAATAATGAACGTACGTAGTAAAAACTTAAAACTTAGTGACAATACCCGTACCCCATGTGACGTTTCCGTCACGCTGAACTGATTCAACCCCCCCCCCCCTCTAAGCATGACGTAAGGTACGTTTTGAACGGTGTCTTCTTGGCTGGAAGACATTACTTAAAAAAAAACACCCTATAACATCTGCACAGTCTAGCAAAGGAGGACCCAGTTGATCACGGTATAATTTGTACTTATGTTGAAAGTGGCATGCCAAACATTCCAAAATAACTAACTTTAATCTGAATTAATTTTAATACAAGCGGATGAGACAGAATATTAATTGGGCCAAATCTACGTTGTGTTATCAATATTTTTTTTTGCTAATGATCACGACTGAAAACTTCCGGATCTCTTTTGTTTACTTTGTTCTGATTGGACGGCTTAACTGACGTCAGACGTGTCGCGTAGTGAGCCTTAGGCCACAAGCAATGGAATAATATTAGACTTGAGTAGAAACACTTGGCATCCTTCAGATATTCAGAAACCAAGTCGTTGCCGGCGACTTGGCTTCCGAACAGCCGAAGGACGCCATCCGTGTGTTACATAACATGAGCGACACCAACTCGCGCCTTCCGTCATGCAAGAAATGACGTCAGGCATGCATGACGTGTAAGACCAGGAACTTGTCGTGAACACAAGATGCTGGCTTATAACTGGCAATGTGATTAGGATGCAGTTATTATGAAAGATTAGAAAAAAACAAGGATAATATTAAACAATATTAACACAAGGATAAAAAGGGCCAAGTGAGATACTCACCGCAATCTGGCAGACACAAAGGCGTTTTTTTTTTTCATCTGTGTGTGCCGACCAAGCGTTGAGAAATGCCACCCCAAAACGCAACAGCTTCTTCACTTTCTTCCAACTAGTAGTTTAGAAAGGCCTGATTGACTGGTTTGGTCGAATGAGGGGCCGCAAAAAAAAATCCCGGCAAAATTATCCCACGAAAGAAGATCCTGAGGAAAAAAAAAATTCCTTGAAAAATAAATCCCCGGAATAAAAATTCTCGGAAAAAAATCACCGTAAAACAGTCGCCGGACAAAAAATACCGTGGAAAAATGATCACCCTCAAAATAAAACCCCCGGAATGAAAAAAAAATTGCGAAATTTTAGCTAATCTTATTAAAGAGGCATTCCTACTTGAAAGATTGTGTGTCTGGTTACTGTTTCTGGTGGTGTCAGGAGGGACATAAAGGAGGTGTCTCCAAGGTATTTCCACCTCGTCTTCCACCACTCGTTCTGAGTTGCGACACCATGCAAACCGTTGTTGAATAAGCAACCTTTTTTTATTACTGCGGAAAACGTACGCTATAAATGACGCTATGTAGGTTTTTATCTAATAATTATGTGTGATCATTTTTTTCAAAATAATATTTTCATAAAAATAACCCCTGTGCTGCGAACAGGCCAAGCATGTGCCGCTTCGCAAGAACTAGCATTTAAACAAACTTAAAGTGAGGTAGGGATTTTGCGGAAGGGTTTCTCGAGCCAAGGCCGACTGGTGTAGAAATTTCTCGCATCTCCATTCTGGTTCTCACGGACGCCAGGAAACTAAAGGCTCTTATCATTGCTTTGGTAAAATACGAGTTTGGCGATATTAACTCAACTGGCTTGGAGCCAGGAGCTGAAATCTGCTGCTTCTCTCCCAGATGGCCTTGTGCAAACGGTGGAATACAAAGCGAATGTTACAGAATATAATCCGCAGCGAGATCGGCAGCTCGAGCAAATTAGATGCAAGTCGCAGCCACTCACAGAAGTTATCGCATTTACAGATAGTTTCTTTTTTAGATGTTCTTCCGATTACCCTTTAGACGTAAGTTCATTAAATTTTAGACCAAACGCAGTTTACACGTACCCATTGGCTTTCCGTCCCGTATGTACACGTACTTCAGCATCCTCAGCTAAACTTAGGCTACTAGGTGTACAATGACACACATGGACATTTTTTGTTACATTTAATAGTAATAATAATAAAAAGATTTAACCACACAAAGGTGGTAGGGTGGTATTTTACTTCTTAGATCTTGTATATTTTTTTTAAAATTAAAACCTCGTGATTTTTTCCGGGGATTTATATCCCGGGTTTTTTACCACGTGGGATCTTTTATCATAGGGCTATTTTACAGGAAATGTTTTCCGGGGATTTTTATTCTGGCGGTGTATTTCCTGGGGATTCATTTCCTGGGGATTTGTTTTCTGGGTGATATTTTCTTCTGGCGATTATTTTACCAGGAACTTGTTTTGGGTTTTTTCCCCTCATGGATTTGTTCTTTGGTACTAGTGGCATGGGTCGGTAGAATAGGATGTGTGATCACTCCTTTCTTTCACCCATACGGAACAGTGGTGCCGCGAGGGGATTTTTTTTTTGGGGGGGGGGGGGGGGTTGAATATCGATATATTTGTTATGTAACAGCTATACACCACCAATCAGCACAACGCAACATAACCCATCAACTGTCAACAAATCCAGAAAAATACAAAAAAAAAATGTTTTAGTTTATAATTTTATGCACGGTTGAATACTGATTGAAAGCAAAACAGAACAGTAGATGTTGCAGTACTACCGGGTTGCTATGACGGAATGGAAATAAAGCGCATGAAAATAACATGGTCGAAAGTGTGTGCATCGGGGGAGGGGGGGGGGGGGGGTAACAACCCAACCACTAGTTCAAGTCAGAAATATGGGAGTACCATTTTTAAACTGGGGCGGGGACTCCTCACTAGACCGGGAGGGGGAGGGTAGGCACCACTGATACGGAATACACAAAAAATAAACTCAAGGAAAAAAAAAAGCTTTTGAAAAAATGCTGCGGAATATTAGCCTATCGGGGAAGAGCTTTACAAAATAGACTCCACAGTAAACAGCAAAAAAGAAAACCGAAACGAAAATCGTTTATTGGTGTAACTCGTTAGGAATATTCACGGAGGGGAAGAGCAACTCTCCGCAGCCTTTTGAGAGAGAGGATTCTCCTAAACGTTTTTTTGGCTCGTTTTGAGACTCTAAATGCGGGAAATCACTCGCTAAATTAAAACTTTCTCCGGCGTCGAAGGGGTTGGGGCGGGGGTTGTCCCCCATGAACTCCCAAACTAGGATCTACAACAATAAATAATACAGTTTGCACATACACACTGCCAGTTTTATTTTTTCTTGGGGGGAAAGGGAAGAGGAAGCTTCACAGCAATTGAGGGAATGGGTACCCCTGAAACTCGTACCCTGCCTGGTCAAACTAGAGCCAATATAACTGACGCAGACGTAGCGTAATATAAATTACTAGCTGGACCCGTGCATGCTGCACGGTGATTGAATTTCCTGGACTAAGTCTCTGTGTTTCGTCGTCTTCGATTTCAATCCCCCCCCCCCAACCCCACACTCCCCAGCCCTGTCCCTGGTCCTCCGACTGCCCCTCACACCCTACTGTATACAGTGTAGGATCTGTATACCTGCCTGCCCTCTCCCGCATTTGGTCTCCCCCCATAAACCCTGCTCCCCCCCCCCCCCCCCGAACTCCACTGCACGCCCTCTGGCACTTTCTGGCACTTTCAATCCCCCCCCCGACTTACACACCCCTGCCCCCTCCTGGGCTCCCGACTTCCCTCCAGCAGTATAGGGTCTGCATACTTCCCCGCCCTTTCCCCTGGTAACCTTGGTGTTTGGTCTTTAGTTATAAATTTATTCTCCCCCCCCCCCCAGCCCTCTGTCCCCATGAGGTCTTCTGATTGCCCACATTCAGTAAGCAAATAATCTAATCTCCCCTTCTCATCCTCCCTTGCCCTTTCCCTCTTCTTCTTTCTTACCCTCTCCTCTCTTCTCGTCTCCAACATCTTCCCTCTCCTTCCCTATTCCTTCCTCTTACTTTACCCCTCTACTTCTCCCCTTCCCATCATCTTCTCCCCTACATTACCACAACCCTCCCACGTTTGTACTTGGTGTGGCCAGATGACAACAGTTGACTGAACGTGAAAGAGCTTTGTGAGCAGCAACAGTCTAGTGGTCAGCGTCGTCGTCTCCAAACCAAGCTAATGCTGGTTCGAATTCCACGACTGATATTCCTTAAAGTATCAGAAATTAATTCACGCCACTTAACATTAACCGGACATTCCGTCGAAATTTTGGCGCAACCCCAAAAGAGACAAATACCTGCGTATTACTGATTTCTAAAAACAACCTATCATTGAGTATTCAGTATGCAAGCCTCTGCTATAATGTTAACCTCCGTGATTGTTTCTGCCAACTTTGAAACAATTCATGTAAGTTATCTTTAATAACAAAAGGGGGCACATAGGGTTAATAATTGTTATAATTCTAATTTTTGGAATTTTTGCAAGTCAGAGTTCGCTGCTGCCCTGGCGTTGTGCAGGAGTGCTAGCGCTCCGGGTGTTGATGGTATCAGGTACGGCGACCTGCACGGCCTGTTCGCACAGGCTTTGGATGAGCTGGTCAACCTCTTACAGGTTGTGCTTGATGGGGGTACGGTTCCCCCATCGTGGTTATTTACCGTTCTTGTGCCTGTACACAAGGCTGGGACTATTCGCTCTACCCTGGTTAACTATCGTTCAGTTGCCCTTCTGTCCTGCTTGCGGAAAGTTTATGAGCGGATGTTAGTGAGGTGTCTGACGTGGCACCTGGAATATTACAACTGCTTGGCCCCGACTCAGTATGGGTACAGGGCTCAGAGGAGTATGCAGGACGCGGTGTTGTACCTGTTGTACAGGATTAGGGAAGCGTGGGTACATGGGATGGTAGTCGTGGCTGTCTTTCTGGACGTAAAGGCAGCCTACGACACAGTTAGTATTGACTGGGTCAGGGCTGCTCTTGCAAGGATGGGTGTTGGCAAAAGGCTGTCTGACGCAATTGCAGCTCTCTTGGGAGATCGCAAATTTGTCACCAGAGCTGTTGGGTATTTGTCGGATGAGGCAAGTTCTGTTCGTGGCCTCCCGCAAGGGAGTTGCCTCAGCCCTAGTTTGTTTGCAGTTGCAATCAATGATATTCTTATTGAGATGGGTGTTACCGCCAATATCGTCTGCTATGCAGATGATATTGCTATGTGGTTCACGGGTCCGGATGTCCATGAGTGTCTTTCTGAGGCACAGCGTGCGTTGCGTGCTATTTCCGGTCGCCTGGCGGAGAGGGGTCTGCTGTTGGCCCCTGCCAAGACCGAACTGGTTGTCTTCACCCGCATGCCCACTAGGGCAAGGAATCCACTGACTGTTTGTGTGGATGGGGTGAGTGCTCGAGTAGCGGTACTTCGGGTGCTTTCCCACGTTAGAGGTAGGAGGAGGGCGTCCTTACTGTCTGCCAAACAGATCTTTTGTCCGCTCCCTCCTGGACTACCACCTGCCATTTCTGTGTGTTTTGCTTCGTCACATATGGGCATTGCAAATTTCGGTAAATCACGGCCTTCGATTAGTTGCTGGGTGCTTGGTTTCAACCTCTGTCCGGGCACTTTGGACAGAATGCAATGAGCCGCCCATCCACTTCCGCTCTCAGGAACTCGTTGTGTCCCTCTGCTTGAGGAATGTTGCCAGGGGCAGTGATGATCCAATGGGCAGGGTTCTACTGGATTACTTTACTGTGTGCCCCAGAATAAGGGATGCTTTGGGTGTTGCTGGTCGGGGTGTTACTCTGTTGCAGCAGGCTGGGGACGGTCACCTGCTTGTTGTGGGGAATGTATATCCGTTTAGTCCGTGGTCCTGGTGTCCGGGGTTAGACGAGGTGTTTCAGCCGCGACACACCGAGTGTGACATCTACTGTGATGCTCCTTCCGTGGTGCAACGTGGGAAGGTGGGATTGGGGTGGTTGTACCATCGTTGAAGAAATTTGTGAGCCGCAAAGTTGTGGCGGTGAGTTCGAGTGCAGTCTGTGAACTGATTTTGGTCTCTGTGGCCCTCGATGTTGCCTTGGACTTGGACGTGGTGTCATTTACCATTCATACGGATTCGAGGTCTGCGCTTTGCATGATCCGTGGTTCGATCAGGCGGCTTGATGTGAGTGATCCTCTTGTATATACAGTGTGCAGGAAGTTGTGGGCTGCGTGTCAGGTTGGCTTCGTTGCCCTCGCCTGGGTCAAGGGCCATGCCGTGGTGCAGGGTAATATCCAGGCTGATGGTGTGGCGAAGAGTGTCTTTGCTGGTTGCACTCCAGAAGTGCTGCTTACGGCTTCTGCTAGGTCCAGGAGACTAATTGTCCGGGAACATTTTCGGCAGCAGTGGGAGAGCGAGTGGGGTGCTGCTGCAACCGGGCGTGTCCTACACGCTGTCCAGCCAGTCTGTTTCCTCGGTTCAGTTCTTGATTGTTTTCCGCTTTGGGCTGCGCGCTTGTTATCACAATTGAGAATGGGCCACTCGCTGCTTCGTGCACATCAGTTCAGGCTTGGGTGGGTGACCTCGCCTAATTGCGTGACGTGCCAATGTGAGGAGAGTGTCGAACATTTTCTATATTTTTGTAAGAGATTTGTGGTTCAGAGGCGGGGTATCACTAGGTGGGTTAGTTTACATCCGACGGTTTCAGGCCTTTTATCTCAAACTGGTAGTGACGCGTCCGTGCTGTTGCTGTGTTTGCCAAGGCTACAGGAGTGCGCATTTAGTTCTGTGCATTGGGTGGCCCTCCTACGTCTCTTTGCCTTCAGCGGACCTGTGTCAGTAGAGTGACAGCACAGTCTGCGTCATAATGGGAGTGTGCAGGTGGACCATGTTTGGCACTGGCCGGATGGCAGGGTGTGTTGTAGTTGTGGTGTTTAGGTGCAGTGGAGTTCTAGTGTTGTACGGTTGTAAGTTTTTGTTGTTGTTTTTTTCTAGTGTACCATTTTATTTCTGGAGTTGGGCGCATGGCGTACGGCCCAGGCTCACTTAGAATAAATTGAAATACATTGAATAACAACGATCACGCACGCAATGATTGTAGCTGCTAACTTTGAAACAATTCCGCACAGCTCTGAAACCCTGCATCTACGAAATAAATAGATAAATAGATTCTCAAAAAGTCTGGTAATGTTCAAAATTAAGCCGGTTCAGCCACACGAGCATTAAATTGCTTCGGCTGACTTAAGGCTCAAAGAAATTAATTACCAAAAAAATTGTAACCCCACGCGCAGGATGAATTTTTGGTTTGTATTTTAGCTTTCAACTTCAAATTTCCTCCTGAATGTCCCAGTTGACCGAGCCCTGCATCAGTCGTCATTTTTAGATACCTTTTACGCCTTTTTATTATAAGTTGCCCCCTTAACCCTCGTCTCAATTTAAATTCATCCCTGATTTATCCAATGCTTGCATAAGCAGCATCCGGTGCTTTAAAGCTTTGATTTTATTATTAACTACCATTTCAACTTAAATTCTGTACTATTGGCTTTTAGCCAAAACTTAACCCAGCCAAAAGTTCATTCTTCTTGAACCTTTTTTGTGACCCGAACCCATAATTCAGGCGAGCTAATAAATCCACCATTATGAATCTGAACCACTTTTTTGGTAACATTATTCCGCCTTAGCTTTATCGAAGCTTTGAACGTTAGGTTTTGGACCAAAACGCAATTCCCAGTTTATAGTTTGTTTCACATTTTGTTCGCAGGAAATGGAATGTGTGACTCCACATTTCCTCCCACTGCGAGTGCAAAAACACGTAAATATCCACTCGTAGACTCTAATAGTAACTGTGTAGAGTCTACACGTGTAATAAGCAGTGGCCTAACGTACAGGTAGGCTTGGTAAGCATTGCTTATACGGGCCTTTCCAACTCGGGAGCCCGGCAGGCGTCGAAATATGGACATAAACAACATCTTTGAGATTTTTGCATTGAGGAAAGTATGCCGAAAATGTCACCTAAAGAAGCTCGAGTAGTGAACTAACTACGACATATAGATTTCTTGTTCAAAGTGAGATATGTAATTAGGACGTCCATATTCCCATTTAACAAGTGTAATAATGTAGCTACTAAGCAAGCTTATGATTATTCGACAGTAAAGTAGGTTAAAAATTACCAAACAGACGTGTTTTTTTTTTTTATAATTTTCTTTCAAACATTATTGTTTGTTTGCATATCGAAGTAATTTTTTGGGTTGAAACGTTGTTGGTTGTTCGGGTAACGTAAACCAAACAATGTATGGTATGTGTATCATTTTTTGAACCAAGACAGTTGAAAAGGTCAAGCATTTTTTTTTGGGAGGGGAAGGGGAATAAATGGGGGTGGGCCCGCCATACATTTATGGGCCCAGAGACACTTTGTTACGCCACTGGTGATATACACACTTGTTTTTACATTTGTAGTGCAAGGAAACGTAGTACCATACAGTTAGTTTCCTGCTAACAAAATGTGGAACAAACTATCAGGGCGTTCGAAAACCCCAAACTCAACCAAACTCATCCAGTCTGGACGTAGATCGGAGTTTGCTTATGGGCAATGTGTGTGTTGACGGTACCAAACTGCCTCCAGATGGTTGAGTTTGGTTGAGTTTGGATTGGTAGTTATCGAAGGTGCCCTATAGCAACCAACACTCTAAAAATCCTCTTCCGTTTTCCCCCCGTCAGCTATGTTGTGAACCGCATTAAGTAAACCTCGAAGCCAAGTTGCCAACAGGCTCTTCACCCCTCAGTCCTTTTTCCCCGCAGCCGTTTTCCACGGCGTTTTTCCTTCTGTGTTCTTTTCCTAACTTTTTCCCCATGGCTTTTATCCGATGCATAACTCGTAAGCTGCTTTACTCAAAGCAACCTATTTTACTGTTTGCACTTCTGTATAAGAACTGCACAGTTCGAGTGTTGTTAGATTCTTATAAAACGTATCATACAAAAAACCCGATAAGGGAAAAAAATCCCATCAAGTTTTCGCCATAGAAAGTAGTGATATCAGAGCTAAAAAAGCTCCACCAAGTTTGTGATCCGAACCGTGGTGCCAGTTAAGACTTAGTGATCAAGGTCGGGACGGAAAACTTGGTGGCAGCCATTTTGGCACTGATATCACTACTTTCTATGGGGAAAATTTGATGGGTCCATTTACCCTCATGGTGTTTTTGTATATCACCCCTTTTGGTTGTTTACGGGTTTGCTTTAGTGAAAGTATTGAATGTGAGCTCCTTATGAAATAAATAGAAACAAATCGCTGTAAATAATATTAAGGAAAATTGGAAATTAGCCATTAGCAAAAATTATACACTAAAAATAACGTAGTTTAGTAAGCCACCTTTATGAACTTACGTTTCGTCGGAGTGGCATGACCCGGATGCGAACCGGCTACCCAGTTCGCTCCCATATCACTTTGCATAGCGCCATAGCCAGTGGAGGATGTGGCCATAGCGATTAAGGCGCTATGCAAAGTGATCTGGGGGAGAACTGGGTAGCCGGTTCGAATCCGGGTCATGGCACTCCGACGAAACGTACGTGCATAAAGGTGGCTTACTGAACTACGTTATTTCTAGTGTATAATTTTCGCTAATGGCTAATTTTCAAGCACCCTTACGAAAATATAATTGTAAATTGTTTCTTGAACAGCCTAAAGAAAATCTTAACTATTAATGGTCGCTGATAAATTATATTTCCCATAAAGTGGCCGTTGTTTTTATTATACTTGACTGTAAAACAGAAACAAGAGCGCAGTAAGCTACTTTATTTATTTTCGTTCAGTGTTTATTTTTCATATACTTTTAGGGAGCACGTGTCTATGGAAATTTACACATTACCGTAAGACGATGCACACCACTAGGGCCATTAACTAGGAATCATTCATTGACCCAATACATAAAAAGAAATACAAATGAAATTAAACACATTTTTTCCCACACAACCAATAAACGGCTGCTTGCTCAGGAATTTCAGTACACCTCGCATAAATACTTAGGGCACCCGCGCACACGGCGACCAGGTCGTGCGGCCAGTAGTCGTCACAGCCAAAAAACACAGCGACGTGCCGCGCGGCCACGTTCGTTTTTCATTGATGATTCTCGATCACGTGGTGAAAAATGAACACGGAGCAAGTATGGCCGCCCTGTGGTCGCCTGCACGCCGCCCGGGATCCCAGTGGCAACCGCAACTGGCTGGCCGTGGCGGTCAAGTGCGCGTTGCTACATGCACCGTAAGCATTCCATTGGCCTCAGCGACTGGCCGCACGGCTTGACCGCCGTGTGCGCGCTTGCCTTTACAGATTGGTTTCCTTTTGCACACCCTTACTAGGTTAGTCGAACATAGCAGCATTGGTTCCAAATTTCGACCAAATAAAACTAAACCTACAAATTTCCTTACGTTTCCATTTTTTCCTAGCGTAACAGAGAAACTTACAGTACCTTCCTAAACGACCGAATAGAACGAACGGAACGCACGAACTGTTAGAGACAGTTTGGCTCCAAACTTGACGTCGCGCGTGCGCAGTAACGTTGCGTCAGCCGTTTAGTACCTTCCGAAACTACAATTACAGCTCAGCAAATCAACAAGCTCAACAGAGCACTCGTTACGTCATCCCTTTAACGTGGCCAGACGTGGCTACTTGATTGGACCAGGCTAGGTAACGGATGTGACCAGGCGCAAGCAATGCAAAATTGCAAACCATCTCGGGGAGGTGGTTGCGGGTGTTTGCCAGTGGTGGAGCTTTTGAGCATACGCAAGGTAGTTGAGCATTTTTTTTTTTTATTTTGGGTGATTTTCGATGTAGCAGTTTTGGTGTGATGTCTCGTGTTCAAGTCGACTGTCACGCTGAACTTTTCAATTGGATTCCCTTTTTTGTCCCTTTTGTCCCTTTTGCTAAATTGTCCCTTTCAACTTCAGTCGTACAATCTCAAGCTACAGGGTCAGACTTCTAGACTCAACTGCTGCTTTTTGCTTTTTTACTGAGCGGGTAGTGCTCCCGTGGAACAGCCTGCCTGAGCATGTTGTTTCTGCTCCCTCGCTGAAAAGCTTTAAGACTCGACGCTTGGCAGGTTTAACCCGTAATTGTGGAGGTGGGTGCCTTTGAGTTTCAGCTCGGCACCGTCATTTTCGCAACATATCTAATCTCATCGTCGTGGGGACAGATAACCCAGTTTGTGTTCGTGCTCCTTAAAAAAAGCAAAATCAAGCAAACAGTAATGCGGTAGTGCTGCGTTTCGTGCTTATGTCGATTGCTTCGCGTTAAACATCCTGGATTTTCCGCTTGGATTTCTCCAGCTAAATTGTCTCTATCATCGTCGTGGGGAAGACGTAATAATCCAGTTTGTGTTCTTGCTCCTTATAAAAAAGCTAAAGCAAGCTAATCTAGGCGGAACGAGACCGAGGAAAAAGTCAAAAGGCGGAAAAAACCCCGAGATAAGAACGAAACGACAGAATGGCGTTTTCACGAAGGTGCGACAAGACGAGACCGAGCACAGTGAACGCATCCCGAGAAGAGATTAAGTTAAAAGCTTGTCGAGATGGAATCGGACAGAGAGAGGTAAAGGCATAAAAATGCGAGACGAGACCGAGATGAAAGCAAAACAAACGAGACGAGTCCATGTTGTTTTCATCATGACGAGGTGACACGAGACCGAGCTGAACACATCCCGAGCCTAACTGAGAAAGGTTGTCAACTCGAAATGAGACCGAGGATAATGCGTAGAAAAGGCTTCACGAGGCGAGTCCAAGCCGAAAGCATTACTACACGAAAACGAGACCGAGAGGAAAAGAGTCACAAGGCGAGGTGAGACGAGACCGTGATGAAAACATACCAAACGAAATGAGACTGAGGTGAAAGTATGAGAAGACGAGACGAAGAAATCGGTGTAAAAGTTTAGTGGATTTAAAAAAAAAAATTAAGTTCTTTGGGCCTTAAGTCAGCCGAAGCAATTTAATGCTTATTTTGGGTAAGTCGGCTCAATTTTGAACATTAACAGAGAGAAGAAAGGTAGGAGCCAACCCGGGGATTTGAACCAGGGAACCTCCGATCATCGTTAGGGCCGAAAGATTGTCCAGAATAGTTCCCATAGTCTCTGAAGGAGCATGGTACCCTCTCACGATAACCCGGCCGGCAGTCCTGGCGGGGACTTTGCCAAAGTCCCCTTTCCAGGGGTTCGACCAGATCCGCAAACCTCTAGCAACCATGCTGACCTCCCCACCGCTCAGCCGCGATGACCACAGGCCTTTTTCTCTAACCAGAATCTCGCCACCATAATCCAGCTATGCACGTCTACCACTTCGAATTTAAGTGCCAGCCGGTCGTTACACAAATACTATCAACATCGCTCTCGCCCCAAACAAACTAACCTGAAGATACAATTAAACAAATCCAGTTATGTTTACACGAGCCTCTACTTCAGGCCTAACGTTATTTTCTGCACCTTGTGCTTGTGATTGCAATAGCCGGTTAGGACCGACAGCGACGCTGCACTTAGCTGCGAAACCAGCTTGGTTGATAGATAAACGTTTAGACCTTGAATTCCTGATGCGAGATTAAGACTTTCATAAAACAGCGTTTAGCCAGGCAAGACCAACTCGAAATCACTGCACTTGTCATTCTGTTGAGGTTAAAGATGGCACGGATCTGGAACAAGGGTCTTCTCGTGTTAGTTTTATGGGAACTGTCATTAATTTGTACCACTGTTGCTAAAAAGTCCAAACCCGTAGTTGTGACTCTAGCTGATGGCCTTGAAATACGAGGATCTATTTTAAGGTCTCAAAAAGGAGAAAAGATCTACGCGTTCCGTGGGATTCCCTACGCTCAACCTCCCGTGGGTGAACTGCGTTTTAGGGTAAGTTCGTATTTGGGTTTTGTCTGTGTGTTTGTCTGTTTGGGACACGATAATATTCGCAATTTTGTTCTGATTTGAATAGTTTGAAGATGATAGATATGCCTTCCCCAAGCATTTTCGGAAATAATCGCGTTTTCTTTGGATGGCAAAGCCGGTTTTTAACAGCCGCGGCAAGGGAGCCCGACCTATAAGGCTAGTGTCCCCGAGCTGTACACGAGCAACACAAAGTCATTTGCGATAACATCGTGAAAGTTCTTTTAATGTGAAGAATAAAGAAAACAATTACAAACGATTAAAATAAATTTTATTGACAATTTTGCACATTTTGAAACAATGCGGTCGCTTTTTTTTATTATTATGGATTAAGTTAGGTTAATTGCATTGAGCCGAATTTTAGCGATCGGGACACGAGAACGTGTATACACGTGCACACGTATATGAAGCGTCCCTCGCATCCGACCAAATGGCCTACAGTCATTAAATTACACACTTGACCTATACACCAAAATATACCCATTGTCCCAATTACAGATATGTGCTCATGCTAAGCCAAGGCCATTACGAAAACAACGTGTAAATCGGATAAACGGTGTGAGTTTTACATCACTCTCAATTTATATAACTCCCTGACCCAGTTGAGGAGTTTCTTTTAGAGCCATGCATGTGCAGTAAAGCCCTCATTTGGGGTTAAACGGGATCCCTGTAAAATGGGCCCTACTACAGCAGTAACCCATAGGTTCTGTGCTCATGGAAGGGGACCATGGTAAAGTCAAACCGATTTGCTGAAGGCCCCATCTATCATTAAATTTATGCCTTTCTTTGACATAATGGAATGTAAAGGTTGCAATAAAAAGCACACTAAGTTAAAATCATATCAAAAACCAAAACTGGTAAAAGGGACCGCCAAGTTTCGAATGGTTCGGCCCTTCAAAGGAGTGATATCAACACACCAAAACATTCGCCAAGTTAATCGCACCGCTTAATAATTCGAAGGTTAAATGAAAACTAGAACATTGCTACTTTCGGTAGCAATGTTCCAGTTTTCATTTAACGTCCAAAATATTATTCGGTGCGATTAAGTTGGCCAATGTTTTGGTGTGTTGATATCACTGCTTTGAACGGCCGAACCATTCGGAACTTGGCGGCCCCTTTTACCAGTTTTGGTTTTTGATATGATATCACTCCTTTTTTGTAAATTCTGTATTGACTCAACTCTACTACCGTTCAGATGAGTAATAAAGTGCCACGTCAACAAGAAATTGGTTTTCAACAATTTGCTACTACCTTTTGCCTATAGGCCGAACCATTCTCAACTTAGTCACCGCGTTATTGGCTTTTGGTTTGGTTTTAATTTTGTTGTAATTTGTTGTATTTAGTTAGTTTTGGTGTGTTGATATGACTCCTTTGAAGGGCCGAACCACTCTCAACTTGGTGGCCTCTTCACCAGTTTTTGGCTTTGTTTATTTTGCTTTGTTTTTACACTTGGTGAATTGGACGTGAATACAATTTCTTTGCAACGTTGTTTAGATTTATCTTGATACACTAGTGTGTGTCTAAGCACGCACGTCAGTATACACGTTCTTATTGTCGGAACTTTGGCCGTCCAATGAGGGACTGCCTGGGAATCTGGCTGTTGCAGACATAGGGCCTTAGGGCTTCGGGCAGATGACCAGGAGTGGTTAACGCTCGTTAAACCCTTTAACCCTTTTTTTTTAATCCAATGAGGGACAATGCCGACAATACTAACAACGGTTATAACAATATTTTCGTAATTACGCGCCCTCCCACGCCATCCCTGTTACGCCCCAAGGCCCCAAACCATAAAAGGTACGCAGTTCGTATTGTAGTGCACCCATTCGTCCAATTTCATAGCTGGAAGCCTTCCCGTTATCTGGGAATCAATGAATAATCACCCTATGGGATTTAACATGGGGATGAGCGGACTAGCTGGCTAGCTAGTTAGTAACACATTTTCAACGTTATTGAGGGGCAGATTATGCATTGAAAGCAGCATAGCTGGCATTCAAACACTAGTTAATTTTTGTCAGGTGGGTCATTGCTCTCGATTTCAACACAATTTAAGCTTTTTTACCGCATTATTATTTTTCCCCAAGTACCTAAAATGTGCCCAACTATGCTTCAAGATATAAGACACTGACGCAATGGCGTCGCGCTACAATGGTTTACAACCTCGACAATTTATGTGATGCGATGTTTGTTGTGATGTTTGTTGCCTAACTTGGCGTGACACACTGGCGTGTGTCTAGATTTAGGCGAAATTTTTAGACCAAATTTTTACTCAATAATTAAGGAGGCATGTGGCTTGTTTGTAGTGTTAAAAAATATCTCTTTGTGTATTAGCACTGCCGGCAGGCAGTGCTTCTTTATAGAGTTCGTTTGCGCACGAGAAAATCAGAAAATTGGACAGGAGAAGGAGGCGAAAATAAATTTATTACCGGGGCCACGGCCCAAAGCCAAGCGCCCACTTTAATATTAATACAGCACACTACCATGAAACCAACCGCACAAAGCATACAAAACATGTAAGCGCCCAGAGCCACCACTAACTCCTACCATGATAAAACTACAGATCAGAGACAAGAACAACAGAGGAAACGCAGACCTACAGGAACGCATTGACTGTATTGCAGTAACCGGCAATAGCGCGCAAGCATTTAACCGAACCTCTTGGCACTGTAGAACATAGAAGATCAGAGCGGGAGTCACTTTCACTAATCCATAAAAGCAATTTGCTCCTTACTGACGCATGTGCTGGGCAACGAAGCAGAAAGTGGGCCACAGATTCCTCCTCACCACATCTTAAGCAGTTAGCAGAGTTACTCCATCCGAGACGAAACTGATGGTACTGCAACTGGTTATGGCCAGTCCGTAGCCTGGACAGCACTCGGGCTGCCTTGTATGGCAGATCATTAAGCAACGACCTATGCGTACACTCCGCCTGAATCGTAAAAAGCGCACGGCCAGTCTGGGCCGTGTCCCACTCTGCCTGCCACGCCTGCATGGTGCAGGTACGAAACGCCTTACTGCACGCCCTGACAGACTGTGTCAAAGCAACGATGTTCACACATGCACGAACAGCACTCTTGGCTAGAGTATCTGCATGCTCATTGCCTGTAACTCCACTATGGCCATGTACCCGGGCTAGTGAAGGGAGGCTAGACTGCAACGCTACCCACAACTTCCAACAGATCGTATATATACAACTGGGTCACTCACATCAAGATTCTCAATTGCCTGGCGGACCGCAAGCAGACTTAACTGCGAGTCCGTATAAATAACATACTCAGGTAATTCGAGATCTGCAGCAAGACCCAGCGCAACCGATATTGCAGGAGGAGGAGGCGGCCGAGCGGCTAACAATGTCAAAATGTTACAATGCTGCAACATGTAACAATAGGGTAACAGTAGGCGAGGCGCACAATATCGGATTATGGCAAACTCGAGACAAGATGCAACAATGGTTGGGTGCCGGGAAACTAACATTGTCGTTGTTTATGTTAGCTAGCTCGTTGTGGAGAACCAAAATTAAATGGTCTTGATCTTCAAGTTTTAAACCGTAGGGTGCGAAGTCTTTAATTATAAGGCCTACTGAAAATTGGGCGGCCGACATGACTGAGTGACATTTACTTTTTCAATGCGGGCTTCGGGAAGCAAGTTGAATTGTTTCCGCGATTGTTACCATGATACTGAAACAATCCAGAATCAACTACTCATCGAGATGACGCATGCTAAATCCAGAAATACGCTAATGTGTTGCCATCAAATAATAATCATGGGACAAACCTTCGGCGGAACCTAAATATAAGTATCCATTTCTAATGTTCCGTTTTTTCGAAAACAAAAATCGGTGGACAGTGGACACATATAAAATGGCTTCGCCGTTTAGAAAAAAAACATTAGAGCTCGTATCCCCATACTTACAGCATAGAAGGTACACGAATAAAAACGGATTAGAGTTCACTCGAACGCAACGAACTATAATTTGTACTCCAATTCGCAAAACGTAAACCCACAAACACACAGAAAATAGACGCCATAAACAGCAAAACGCTACAAAATTGAAAGATAAAAATGCTTATACCACGGCTGTGACGTCACGCTAACTCAACGCCATGCTAAATTTCCGTTGGTTAAATCCCGTTAACCAACACCGGAAGTGTGCGTCATCGCAAAAAGTGTGGGTTATCACGTTACCTCACACTTTTGCCGATAACCAACACTTTTGCCAATAACCAACACTTTTGACACTTCCGGATCACGCGACCGGGAACACACACCAACGACCAAATTACATCGTGGAAAGAAAAACGTAACGCAATAAAAACGCACAAAACTTAATTACTTAAAAGGAATGAAATCCCATCCCTGCAAACTCTTATACGTCTGGCCAATATCTAAGCCATTCACGCTGCGTTAACTCCCCCCTCCCCCTCCCTCCGCAAACTAAAATGCAATGACCTTCATTCATATCGCTACCCTATTACCTAGTTTTTAAACAATTCTCAAATTACAAACGCTCAAAATGAATTACATACCTTCCCAGAATGTCATTCTACCCCTGCAGCCTTTTATCGAAGTTCTATCACTCCGAAAAGCTTTGAAAACACAAGCGACCTGGCTAGCGTGAAATACGGTGAACCCACAAACGGACGCAAACGACGACTCGTCTTCCAACCACTCCACCCTCAGTAAACTAAAATGGAATGACCTTTCACAAAACACAAACACGTTTTAATTAAATACGAGTTATCTTGACGTCCCAACCGTGATATAAATATGTTGCACGTATTTGCATGTCTCGCGGCCAAATCTTCGCAGCCGTCGTTTAAAAATCGATAACCAATAGTTTTTAACCAATAACTATTACATACACAAAATGAACACAAATTATAGATCGTTGCGTTCGAGTGAACTCTAATCCGTTTTTATTCGTGTACCTTCAGGGCTGTGAGTATGGGGATACGAGCTCTAATGTTTTTTGCTCAGATAATTCCTTTACTTGCTGCGATCAAGCACTAGAATGAACTAGATAGCCCTAGATGCTGTAGACTTTCATTTGGTGGCAACCCACCTTTAAGGAAACCCTATTCGTATGGGATCCCCACGGTCACAAAAAATGGAGTTGTGACCCTCATCACCCTTGTCTTTCATGCGGTAGCTTAGCAAGTTAGCTTTCTCCACCTACTTTAGTGGCTTAGTGTGTTTGCATTCCATGGCTCTTTTGCTGCATGCGTTTGTTGTGTGATATACTGCTTAAATGAATTGTTGGCACAGTTCTCAAGACTATACCTTACGACGTAATGGCCAATTTCATTTGTCAGACTTGTATAAAAGTGAACCGTTTTTCCTCATTTCCCCGTATTAATCATTAAAACTGTAGCACAGCAAACCTAATTTCTGAGTGGGTGAAAATGGGCAGTAAAAAGTGCCCTCTCACAAGGCAAAACTGGTTGCCCCCAGCTGTGTAGTGTATGGGGCTTAACCCATTTCTCAATGGTTTTGAACCTTTTAAACGTCGTCATTGTGAACAAGGAGGAAAGGTAACGGCTCTGAAAATTAAAATTTATGTGCATTCCAAGGTTGTCGTGACACCTTTGACACCTTTTACTACCTAAAAATGTAGCATTTTTGGCAGCATATTTGGTAGAATTTTTTTTTGGTGTCTGTAGCATTTTTGGCGAATTTTGGTAGCATATTTCCAAATCCTGATCTGGTTACGCTATCTAGCATAATGGCACGGGGATTATTTAGCTCTGTCTGAGGGTGGACGGAGGGAGAGATAATGATGGATACATTATGGGGCAAAAATATGTAATGGAAAACCGCAGCCACAGTATTTACGAATTGGTGTGGCTTCATGCTTAGGGAAGCTTGGGGAACAGAGGAGTAAGGGGGGGGGGGTGTGGAGGGGAGAAGAGAGGAGGAAGGGATATACAAATACGTCGCAGACAATTACGCTAAATATCAGGAGAGGCGAAGACAGAATTAGGGAAAGAAGTTACAATGGATGTCCTGCGATGCATACTAGGTAAAAAATACCCCCGGAAAAAATACCACGGAAAAAATACCACGGAAAAAATACCCCAAATTCTGTTTGTGCTACAAAAATTAAAATCAGAATTAAAGTAGACTCTAATCCGATAGATTGGCACCCAGTGTCTCATCCACGTACAGTTCCGGTAAAAAAAAAAAACGCCTTCGTTATGCGGAAGAAGTTGCAGGATAAATGTATGTGACTGAACGAAAATGTTGATATCTCGAAAACTACTGGACAGAATTGAATGAAACAAAAACTGGGTTGCTTATTATGCTATCAGCTATGTTTCTATACGTATTACATGTAATGGTAAGTAGCCAAATACAATTGACCCAGCGAGCAGCACGAGTTGATAACTAATAATAGTATATCTTGTAAATTACTGGATAGAATTGAATAAAACAAAAACTGGATGAAATGCTATTATATATGCTGTATTTCTAAACGAATGACATGCAATACTGAGTAGAAAAATATAATATACAATTCAGTCTTCGTTTCATGAAACTCCTTCCACTGGTTTATGAGATATCGTCAGATATCATTAAGTTTTTCTCGCTCGGCCAATTATTTTCAGTCAGTTAACGTAGTATTTAATAAGGGTAGAAATACAGTAGACAATCTAATAAGCATTTCAGTCTTTGTTTCAAGAAAATCCGTCCAGTAGTTTTCGAGATAACTGATTTTCTCCATGGTTGTTATTACGACCCTCGATATAACGAAAAAGGGCGGTTTTTTTTACCGGAACTGTACAAGGTCAACTGATAAAGGCCCGATATTGCCTGAAGAGTTTGTCATTATACAAATATAATTTTAAATGAACGTATATATATATAAAAATAATAGTTATAGTACCCCTGACGAACTGTATGGGATTTATCAGCCGATGGGCGATATCCCGAACATGGCCAATCCGCGAGAACTACGTCAAGATGATGTCGAGGCGAAGCCGAGACGTCATCGCGACGTAGTTCGAGCGGATTGGCCATGTGAGGGATATCGCCCATCGGCTCATAAATCCCATACAGTTTGCCACGGGTTCTATAACTAATTTATCGTACGGTCTGTAACTATTAAAATGAAAAACAAAATTGGTAAGGTAATAAGCTGTGTTGTTTATGCAAACTTTGTGTCGTCACTTTGTTTTGCTGCAGTCAGATTTGCGGCCGATACCATTCGAGCGAGATAAGGGTGAGCGGGGAGAAGGCTATGTGTCTAGAAAGAACATTTTTTTTAATCGTATAGGAGAAACATGTTTTTTTTTTTTTATCTTGGCGCACATCACGGAAACTTCATCATGTAAAAATTACGTCGTACTCCTTAGGTTCACGTAAGTGGTGTTTTAAATTTTTTTTTAATCATGTCATTCACGTAATGAGTCGTCCTTCTTCAATTTGCATAATGTGCTTTCTGAACAGTGGGGTCTTCGCGTTTGTCATTCTCTGATTTCATTTCATGGGAGAAGTATCCTACGTCTTTGATACCTTTTAATAGAAAACGTTGATTTAGACGACTGCGAAGATTAATAGTGCTTAATAATGCCCAAAAAAAGATTCCGTATCCAACTTCCAACTTTAGTGTCACTGCGGAGCATTTCAAAGGTAACGTACGTATTCCTGCAAACAGTTATGTGCTAAAGTGTGGGCAGGCAGTTAGAATGTTGTGGCTGTATTTTTATTTCGGGGTTGGGGGGGGGGGGGTAGCGTAACGCTTCGTTTTGAGGGATGAAATTTAATGTATAGTTCGTATGTTATTTCAGTTGGTGTTTTCGAAAAGGCCGACGCAAGTTCACGTAATTTTTTTGATTTAAGTCGCCAGCTGTTTTTTTTCTTGCGGGGGGGGTTAAGTATTTATAGTATTCAATTTTCTTGTGTGTGTTTCGAAATGTAGAACTGCTTTATAAAACCATGCGTGAATTAATTTGCTTTTATTTTGTTGCGTAATAAAATAGCACGGGCGTCAATTTTTTTTTCAACGAAGGTAGGCTACGATTTTATTTTGTAGCAAAGATTTGGAAACTTTTGGTTGACTTAAAAAAAATCAAATTAATTCTCGCATGAGTTTTATTAAGGAATTCTACCTTATGAAAGTATTGGCAATGTCTTATCACCACACTACTGTGCATGGTATCCATATCACACTTTAGTGTGGTGGTATCCCATATCGCCACACTTTAGTGTGGTGATATTGATATCACCACAGTAAAGTGTGGTGATATGGTATATAACCACACTAAAGTGTGGCGATATGAATATCATGCACTGTAATGTGTGGTGATATGGGATATATCGCTGTGCATTTTTAGTATTGTGAAAGGTAGGGACCGTACGATAAATATATATATATATATATATATATGTGTGTGTATATATATACAGGGTGAGTCAAAAGTATCGACCCATCAGAAGTTACAGCCGCATGAGTTGGTTTAGCCACCAAACAACCATCGATCGTTGATCACCACGGGTGGTGGGGGGCACATATTAAGATCATTAAGGGGTACCCCCCGACCCTTCCCCCTTAAATAATTTTTTTACTTCCGGTTCCTTTAGGAATAGGCGATTGGTCCCTATTTGAGATGTGTGCGGGCAGTTAATTCATGGTGAATGCAAAAAACAGCATGTAAATCGGTCAACAATAGCATGAGCTATGACCAAAACACGTTAGTACACATGCTGGCTTCCGTGCATAAAATAATACCCTGAGTAGTTTTGTGAAATGGTTGATTGCATGTAATAAAGTGCAGTAGGGCATAGCAAACGTAATAACGAAATTGATAAGGGTTCGGCTAGCACATGTTTGAGCAGGTGTTTGTAGCACATGTAAACTGGTGTTCGAACTTGAAGCATCCGTCGAGGTTCGAACAAATATTTCAACAAATGTGCTGACTGCATAAAAACGTACTGTCTGCGTCAACAAACCAGTGAGCAAGAAAGAAGTCCTTTCTTGGACAATCAGGTGAATAGGTATTGAGATCAAACATGGTTGCTCCCCACCGTGCACCCCTTAAATAAAGAGTCCACTTCCGGTTCCTTTAGATCGAATGCCAGCGGCTACATGTGCAACAAACATGTGCACAAACATGTCCCCTAGCCGCACACTTCATCAACATCGTTACATTTGTAATTCCTTACTGTAATTATTATTGGACGCAATCAACCAATTCACACAACGGCTCAGGGTATTATTTTATGCACTGAAGCCAATATTTGCACTAACGTGTTTTGGTCACAGTTGATGCTATTGTTGGCCGATTTACATGCCGTTTTCTGCATTCACCATCAATTAACTGCCCGCACATATCTCAAATTGGAACCAATGCCCTATTACTAATGGAACCGGAAGTAGAAAATTTATTTAAGGGGGGCAGGGTTGGGTGGCACCCCTTAATGATCATAATATGTGACCCCCTTCGTGGTGACCAACGATCGATGGTTGTTTGGTGGCTAATCCAAATCATGCGGCTGTAACTTCTGCTGCGTCGATACTTTTGACTCACCCGACATATATATTTTATAAAGTCTAAACCTTTTAATCATCCCTTAACCGTACACATAAATTTAACTATTTAAAAATTAATTTTCTAAGCAATTCGTCACCTAATTGTCCGATTTTTGTCGCCTTCGCGTCCAACAGTTTGTAGTTAGTACCCATTAACTTCAAAACTGTTGGACAATCGGACAATTAGGTGACAAATTGGTTAGAAAATTAATTTTTCAAATTTTGTTGCCAAAGTGTCCATCGCTTAAGTTTCCGTGAATCCCTAAATCTATTTTCTAATAGTAAACATAATTTTTAAAAATAGTTTAGTACTGTCATTATTGTACAGTTATTGCAGGAGTAAGTTATAAGACTTATAACACCATCTAAAGTTTCTGTAGGCCTATAGATCTTCACGATGATCGAACACAAGAGGATGAGTAATGTTTTGTTGTTGTTGTAATTTGATGTTTTTAAAAAAATGTTTTTTTTACCTACCACCATACTAAACAATGTAATAAACTTAAAATTAAGCTAAAATGTTATCAGTTCTGCAGACGGTAACTTCTCGATCTCCCGCCGGAGCTATTTAGGGAGTTTTCCAACGAACAAAACCAACACCGAGTTCGCTGACTCAACGAACTCGACTACACATAAAAAGATAAACGATGACGACCCTCGTCCAAGAATAGCTCATTGTCCTAGCAGTAGATTAGTTTGCAAGATTAGAAGTAAACTTTAGGAGAAGATTATCTGGCCTGTTTTGTGCTATTTACAACTTCGAAGTTATCACTGGGAAGTTTATTTCAATTATCGGAAAAAGTGAAACAAACGTATACACATGATTGTGTGTTTACATGATGTTTATTTGGTGGATCCCGTTTCGCCAAATCCCGTTTCTCAAAAAATGTAGCCCCGATTAAAATTCAGCAAAAGGGAATTTACCGTTTCACTCAATCACGTTTGATCGAATCAAAATATTCTTTAAAAATTTAACATTAGAGAAGTTAATGCATTCTAATTGGAAGGAATTTGTGATTAGTTGCGGTTTTTGATGTTATAATTATCTTTGGCCGCAGCGAGCGCGGTAGCACGAGCAAGGCACGTCATTTGAAGAAAAATTCGGCAAGAACGGGATTCGGCGAAACGGGAATTCCCATTTTGCGGAAAATTAGGACGCTGTTTAAAATTCGGCAAAACGGTCATACACCGTTTATTTCGAAAAAGAATACGCTGTGATTATATACACGTCATACCAGTACTGGATTTACCAGAAAGATTATTTTGTATCAACTAACACCACAGTGGAACATCTTCGTTTCTTTAGAAGATTAGTTGTAAAATCACTGTATAATTCGAAGGGCTCGTTATGCGAAATTGACGTATAACTAAAAATAAAATTGACGTTTAGGGAACAACGCATCTCAAATTGAGCTCATTTACGTTTATTCTTTAATGAAAAAAATAAATGTCAATGAGCTCGTTCCTGTGAAGTAACTGAATTGAATTTGAATTCTCTTTGCGTAACAAAAATTTAATTTCGAGGAGACACCAACTAAAGTTGCATTTTGTCCGGAGTAAAGATGTACCCAATTGACAAGTCACCCCAATTAGTAAGACATACTGTCAAGTCACCCTTATTGGTTAAGATAAATCCTTATTAGTAAGATAGGGCCAATATACGCCAGTTGTCAAGATATATCCTTATCGGCAAATCCTGGGAAATATTGGCAAGAAATACCCTTATTGGCAAGATACACCGCTATTAACAAGACATTAGAAGTACCTGGCATAAAAAAAAACGCAGGTTTAACTGATTCCCGCAAAATTCTGCATCTCAGACCAGCACTGTCTTAATTAACCGATAGCTTTTACCGCTTCGTCGAATTTACGTCGGCTTAGCTGGTGACCACGAAGTTACGCACCAGGGCATTACATATCAAGGGCATTTTCTATTCCAGGGCAAGATTGGTACGATATACCCTCATCAGCAAATTCTGGGAAATATTGGCAAGAAATACCCTTCCTGACAAGTTACCCTTACTACCAAGATATGCCGCTATAAGCAAGGGTGTTGGGCTACTATCAACCTTTTGCTTAATAAGGTTTGATCAGAAATCGGGGACCAAGGCCCACTTTTCCATACAATGTCGAAAAGAAACCTGAACGAGCTTTGTAGTCAAAATAAACAACTTCTTGTTAGGGTCATGCACTGTACCTTTGTTCGGGTCCTCTACAGAGGCGTACGCAAGGGAGGGGGAGGGGGCATGTGCCCCCTTAAAAGAAAGGCTGGCGCCCCCGTGTCATAGGCCATACTTGTTTTTAGTGATTTTTTTGCATGATAATAAATGTCGTATTTCAAATTGTCAAGGCCTAAAATGTACAAATTCAACATTCGAAAAATCATGGTGCTGAAAATGCTGAAAAGTTGCTCCACGGGCCCCCAAAATACTCTAAAATGTGTTAAATTTCAGAGCTCCTAGACCCCCACTGGGGGAGCTTACAGTACTTCCCCACAGCACTGCCCCTTACAGCACTTCCCACAGCTTCTAGCTTGTTATTAAAATTGCAGGGCTCCCTTGTGTATCGTGTTCCTCCCTCCCCCACCACTAAAATCTCCTGCGTACGCCACTAGTCCTTTGTACACGATAAATATTCCACCTAAAATCGTAAGACTGTAAGCTCATCGTATAGTCTTGTGTTTGGGCGTATGTGTACCTTTTCTGTTATTTTAGTCTGACTGAACTAGCTAGAAAATAAGCCATCAGGCATCAACTAAAACAATGGGCACTTTCACAAACTCATCGGACATCTAACCGCCAAAGTCCTGTCTCATCACAGCAGTTCATAAACGCTCGATGAATTTTCCGATAACTCAGCGTGACGTCATCGCTGAAACATCGTACTTATCGACTGCAGGAGCTGGTTTTTTTTCTGCTGAATCCATCGACGAAAGATGGCGGACCTCCAGTACTGCTTTTCTATGACTATTTACGCAAATGTAATTAACAACTGGTGAAGATTGTCATCACTCAGTATTACCACTAAGCTAAAAGAAGGTAAGAAGTCACTCGGTCATAAGTAATAAACGTACTCATCGGCTGCTATTTAATGTAAAAGTGGTTAGCAACGCCCATGACAACTCAAGGGTTACTGTAGCAAAGCGTGGTGAGCAAAAACATTTCTTTCATGACACTCGCCTCCATTTCACTCATCGATCATTCCAGCGGAGTCCGTTCATAAAAGACTGAAGCGTGACGTCACTTTTATAGTGGAATCGTTCGTTTTTGCGTTATCGGTCGGTGAAACGTTCGGTGAGTTTATGAAAGTGCCCAATGCTATTTGCTGATTAGAAAAAAAATTTTCCCAACTGTAACCAAGTTTTTCTAATGCGGATAAAGCAATACAAAGTTAATGTCGGTGTAGATCCGATTTCTACACATAAACAGTTGACTCCATGAATTAGCACATCGGTCTTTAGGCACCACATCTCCAAGGATTCCAAGTTAGGTAGCTTTAGACGTTCAATCTAAAGATTATTAAATAATCCAGGTACGTATTTCGTAAAGATTTCTAGACTGATTCAATAAGCTTAATATCTTTAACGAGGTGTGGAGACCAGACTGTGCTGGTGTAATCGAGCCGTGGGTGAGCGAGCACAATAAATGCCAAACTAAGGTTGTTCAGTCTTTGGATATGAAACATCGTCTGATAAGTTGTGTCCTGGTTTCCTAACACTAGCTCGCCAGGCCTCGGCAGTAATTTATGGTTATCATTATTATTTTAGCCTCCAACCGCTACAACTATAAGGCCGGATGGACCATTGGACGCCACGGCAGACGGACCACCATGCACTCAGTTCAACAAGTTAGCAAACATGTTACAAGGACAAGAGGACTGCTTATTTTTGAACGTGTATTCTCCTGAGGTAAGACGCCGTTACGATAACACCAGTTATTCATAGAAGCCTGTTGGCGATATCATAGATTAGAAAGTTAACTAGATATACCGTCTTACTTCTTCCCGTTCTACGCGGAGCTCTGGCGGTAGTTGCGGCTACTAATACCTCTGCTAATGCTTTTGCCTTCGAAGCAGCAGAAGGCAAAGCATTAGCAGAGGTATTAGTGGCCGCAACTACCGCCAGAGCTCCGCGTAGGATGGGAAGAAGTAAGACGGTATATCTAGTTAACTTTCTAATCTATGGTGATTATCCTCTCCGGCATTTTATTATTTGAGCAACTCATAATTCTCAAACAACGTCAGGAATTCTAGAAGTACACGGCTTGAACTTAGATCTGTAAAATTTAGATCTATGAAGCAACAGATTTGCGAACTGGGTTTTCATCTCGTTAAAATAGGCTTGAAGCTCAGTCACAAATTCAAGTTCACACTATGTACTTCAAGAACTCCTGACGTTGTTTAAAGAATTTCTTGGTCAATGTAAACCGTCATACGCTGTCACGGTAGGCGGAAAAAAGAAAAAAAAACTGTCTATGTAAACCGGTCCACGGTAAAACGGTCCGGGAAAAGAGGTATTGGAAAAAGGTTCGGGGGTAGGGAAGATTCTGGAAAAAGGATTCTGGAGAGAAAAAAAAGGAAGGAGATGTAACGAAAAATATGTTTTGCGATTGTTTGTTGTTTTGTCAATTGCTGCTTTTATTTTAGGTTAAGTCAGTTGTCCTGGCTCGAAGTTCACTAGGCAGGATAGGGAGTTTTCACCAGGATACAACTATAATAACGCTTTTTTCATGGAATATTTTTTTTTTCCCTGAACCTTTTTACACCGGATTTTTGTATGCTTATCGTTTTTCCCCCTTGGCCTTTTTTCTTCGGCCCTCTTATAAGGAAATGATGGTGACATAATTTCGCATATTTCACCTCCGAAGGTGTTTTTTTTTGGTTCTGTTTCATTCTTCAGTAACCTTTTTTTTTTGGCGATCAGTCGATCGCCTTTTATTTGGCTGATCAATCTACATCTCCTTTACCGCCTTTCCAACCATTTGGCAAACATCGTGCCACGCAGTAGCTAGCGTACCTGAAGCGCTGAATGGGGGAGGGGAGTAGGGGGCAAAGGGCAACAAGGTGAAGAAGGAGGATTCCATAATTTCTTCGAATTGGATTTATTTATTTGATGCAACACTGAAACGGGCCGTGCCATTACCTATGTAGGAAAGAAAATCGGGAGACAAGACTGCAGGGTAAAATTCTGACGCAAAATTTCAGCAAGCACCTGTTCTGCAATGGCGGAGATGAATTCTTGGACAGTCTAGCAAGATGAAGTACTGTGATAGCATCTGTCAACAATATTAAAGATTTGTTAAGAACAAAAGGTAGCGATTCGAAAAGCAATCAGATATAGCCCCAGTTCCGTCCATGATATCACCCAATGGGAATGGGTAGTTCAACCAAGCCCTATTCACTCGCTCCGAAATCTAGCCATGGTAGTGTCCAGAGTACTCTCAATCAAAACGTGGTATGCCATCTGGACAACTGTTGTCTCCAACTACTGTCGCACAAATCCAAGATGGTGGCGACGTGTCGCTTCACGGCCACAGAGCAGTAAAACACGAAACAGTTCGTCTAAATTATCTTCTTTATCATTAGAATTGCTTTTTTATTTTTGTCCACGCGTGTCCCGCTAAAATTTACACCATTTCTAAAACTGAAATTGTAATGAAGTTAGCCGCTAGCTGAGTTTCGTTGCTTCGTAGCTCGCTTTCCATAGTCGAAACCGAAATTGCATATAACGACGCCGCAGTAATGACGCTAAAGCTTTAGTCTCAGTCACTTCTGCTGTTGTCGGTAGTTGGCGCTCTCATGGCACATTTGAGAAACTTTAAAATTTTGACCACATGTTGTGTCGCGGTGCTTGCGCGGTAAGTATAGCGAGTGAGTGATCCCGTAACGAAGTGTTAGTTATTTATCCAAGGTTCAACAGGATCTGTATTTTCTGGCACAGCTCATAGTTTACTAATTATTGAGGTATATATGGCACGAGTTGACGTAAATGGGCACTCGAAGTTCGTTTTGGCCTGGCTTGGGCTTCATACAAGCTCGGACTTGTGGCTCGTTTGCTGTCCTGTATTCAGTAGTGTTTTTAAAGTATGGGGAAGAGAAAACTGGCAGCAATAACTCGCCGAACTGTGTCGCCAAGTTGGTTGAGCATGGCTTAGCAAGCTGTGGTAACTGTAAAGGTTTGCCTGTGTTCAGCTTGAACAAGTTCAAGTTAGCTTTCCACAGTTTGGGGCTAGTGGGGGCACTAAGAAAGCTAATGGAAGGAGGCTGAACTCCTAAAGTCTTGACTGGTCCCACACACCGAAAAGCCGTGTTCAGCAAACTTAACCACAAGCCAAGCCATTTCCCACGATGGCAGCAATGCTAAATGAAGGTCAAGAAATGCTCATGATCAACAAGTCTGTTTTATAAAGTGGGTATCCGTGAACCAGCAAGCACAAACCAGGCCGAGATGAATCCAGTCAAGATTTTACATTCCTTTGACTGGTCCAACATTAACCGACAATCAGCAGGAATCGATGAGAGTCCTGGAGACTCTTGGAGCTAAGTTGAGTCATGCCGAGCTTTCCCATCCCCCATGGTGTTATGCTTGCAGAATATTGTACCATTCTTTCCGAGCCGCACATCATAGGAAGCTGCTTTCAGGCGAAATTCCGCAGTCTTGCAAAACTATGAAAAGCAGACCTAAAAATCATTTTCAGATTCGAGTTTCTCTAAATTCTACACCTTTACAAAAAGAATCAGTGCCGCAAGGAAACCTCATCTCCCGCTGCTTCCATTCATTTTTTTTTCTTTATCGTTTTTAGCTGCCTGATGTTGATGATGATGACAGTGACGAGGAAGATGATGATTACCATGCCGTAATGGTGTATATTCACGGAGGTGCATTTGCATTTGGTCAAGGTGGATCCACGGAGATTGGACCAGGAATATTACTCGACGGGGATGTCGTCTTGGTAACCATGAACTACCGACTAGGCCCGTTAGGTAAGAATAATACATTTCGTCATGTTTATTCGCCACAGAGGTGTTTATCCAATTTCCATTGAAAGTTTCAAAATTAAATGAAAATTGGTAACGTACGTACTTCTGATTTTAACATAGAATTAATTAGTCTGTAGTAGGGCAAATGTAGGGCAAATAAACTGAAAATTCAACCAATTAGTATGCTAGTCTTCTCATCATTGCATTTTTGGGCATTCAATCGCCACTGTGTTGTTGCAACCTTACCCCAAATCTTACCTTCCTTCTTCGTGCAACTGACACTAGTTCTTAGGTATTATTTTTAACAGTAATAAACACTGAAAACACTTTTTCAGCTTTTACCAGAATGTATTGCATATTTTTTTTAACGTTGGATACATATTTTTCTTTCTCAAGGCTTCCTCAGCACTGGTGATGAAGAATCACCCGGCAATTATGGACTCATGGATCAAGCATTTGCCCTGAAATGGATCAATAATAACATCGCTCAATTTGGAGGAGACCCAGAGAAGATCACCTTGTTTGGAGAAAGTGCTGGAGCCGTCAGTGTTAATTACCATTTATTGTCTCCAATGTCAACAGGTCAGATAATTTAGTAGAATGCGATTTGTACTTTCAACCATTCCGTAAGTAAAACCTAGGATTTAGTTTAGTAAGACGGAGACTTTAGCTAACCATAAAATCTAATTACGCTGAACTGTTCGGAAAACAAATTCTTCCATGAGATCTCTCACTGCCCCCTCTAGGCTTGAAAAGTTGGATTCCATTAAGTTAAAACCACGAATTTCTTGTTGTTTGACCAGTTTAGTATTCCATAGACTTACAATCTATGATTCTTCTGGACTTAAACAGAAGAATCCTGATAGAATTCAACTGTTCCAGTTTAAACTTTGTGAGAGATCTAACCTTGAAGACTAGAAATTTTCTTATCGGTTTTCAGGAATCCTCTAGAATTAAAATTTTTCTAAACTCAAAGAAGTTTCTCAGTTCTCTCAATTCTTGAAAATTTAAAATGTGACCTTATCGCTAACTTCACTTCAGATACTACTAATGGTAACTCCAGTCCATCCTTGGTCGAACAAAAAAAGTGCGCTTTCTGGTTAATAAGACCCCCTCCCCAATAAAAAAAAGTTTAACCTTTTAACAGCAAACCACTTTTAAACTAGAATCCCATCTGCACCTAAGTTGGTAGCGTAACTGGACTGAATCTGGTGTTCACTTGGCAGGTAACCAATCACTCTTACCACTGGGGAGTACTTGCTTATGTTGATCGGGGTCGCCTCCCTCACAAGGTTCACGGCACACGTTGGACGTAGTTATTTTTTCTTCTGCGTGGTTGCATGCTGTAAAAGTCATCTGTTGATAAAAAAGAAGTGATACAGCTGTGTTAAAAATTCTCATACCGCTAGCATCCTTTTTGCTTTTAAAGCAGCCTGTGACACAGCTGTCAGTGGCATCCTACAACCTTAATAGATTTTTACAATTAACCTAATTCACCAATCCAAACAGCGACCCAAGTTACTTTAATCTTGTACAAACTACCAGTCGTCTTAAAAACACTGACGGAAGTATTATTATCCTTGATGATATTGAAATCACAAGACTGAAATCTACTTCCCCTCCCCCATCCAGGCCCGTAATCTAAAAAAAAACTAGACTAAAACAAGCTCTGCAATAGACATTCCCACTTTACTGGTCAGCTACAAGAAAAAATGTTGGACCCTATTTTTAAACAGACATTCTAAATGGACATTTAGAAAGTCTATCATGCTACAATCATGTTATGTGTGGCAATGGTCTGGCTATGGGTCTGTCCTCTTCCTGACAAGCCTGGTTTAGTGACTTTCAGTGTTAGTGACATTGAAGCTACTGTCTGCCTTAAATAAAGTCAATTCTGTGCTCCAGATAGTATTTCACCTGATTTCCTCAACAATTCCCTTCTCAAAGTAAATATTTTTAGTACGTTTATCCACACTTGCAGTTTTCCTGCCAGTTGAAAGAATGCAACTATTTCCAGTGTGTTCCCATATAGGATTAATTCACAAGTTTTGCTCACCTGGGATCCCTCCAGCTATGACCTCGTGACTGCTCTCTTACTTTTATGCTCACATCCAGCATGTTTCCCTTGGCAGCTACCTCAGTTACTGATCCTCTGTCACCTCAGGAGTTCCTCAAAGTATGGGTTCACAGATCCTTGTTTTTTAACATCTTTGTCAGCAATCTTACAGTGGGCATTTTCTCTGAAGCTTTGAGGAACATTGATGATTTTAAAGTTCTTTCACCCGCCATCATTTTGACTTCATGTCAAAAAGACCTTGACCTTGTTGTAGCTTGGAAGGACACATATGATATCAACAACCCGAATCTTGACAAAATATGCACACTGTGGATAACACTTTGATTAAAACAAGCCATGTCGCCCTTAATACATTAAAAATAAGCTAATCTCTAAAATGGCTTCCCAGCTTGACTTTGGGTTCTTGTTAATAAGTGTCTCAAATTTCATCAACCTGCAAATTTCATTAAGAGTAAAGTTATGAGAAAGGCCAACTTTGTTCTCAAGTCTTTCTCGGAACTCACTGCTCAACTTTAACCTTTTCAAAACTGTTCTCAGACTAGTTCTCGAGTGTTGCTCGCAAATCGCCTCTCGGCATGCTTAGGCTGCCACCTCACCGAGATAGACGGCGGTGTTAGCTTCCTGGTGCAGGGCCCTGGATATGCGGCTTCCGGCCCTGCATCACCCGAGTGCCGCGCGGGGTTTTCTTTTCTGGGGGGCGCACCGCCGCGACTTATTTTTGCTGTACATGGCAACTACTTCTCCCCCCTCCCCCCAAAATTCTTCCCCTCCTCGCCGCACTAGCAAGCGCCAGAGGAGGGAACCCGAGATGGTTGGGCCTGGTGCCCAGTTACCAGACTTTTGTAAGAGTCGGGACCAAGTCCCGAAGTTCCTGGTGGTGACAGGCGAGGGCCGAGATGTTACACAACTCGGTCCGTTCGCTGTCCACAAAGCGCTGAAAGGGATCTGTGGTTCGGATCCGAAGAATGTCTCTCGGCTCCGTGCTGGGGGATACCTTGTGGAAGTTGCAGACGATGGTCAGGCGAGGAGGCTTTTAAAAGCGAGTGCGCTGGGGTCATGCCCAGTGCATGTCGAGCCGCATCGTACTTTGAACAGCAGCAAGGGGGTCGTGACATGCTTTGATTTGAGGGGTCTCGGTGATGATGCCATCCTGGACGAACTCAAGTCACAGGGTGTTACGGCTGTGAGGCGTTTGACACGGAAAGGCGAGAATGGTGCCCAGCCAACTGACACCTTTTTCCTGACCTTTGATACGCCAGTTGCACCGCAGCACATTACTGCCGGTTACCTGCGCTTGAAGGTCAGGAGTTACGTTCCGAATCCGATGCGGTGTTTCCGCTGTCAACGTTTCGGCCATACCAGCGGCTCGTGCAAAGGTAGGCCTACCTGTGTTTCCTGTGCTCAGGCAGCCCATGAAGGCGCTGACTGTGCTGGCCCGAAGCAGTGCGTCAACTGCGGTGGTCAGCACCAAGCCTCTTCACGGGACTGTCGTGTTTATGTTGAGGAACGTCGAGTGCAGGAACTAAAGGTGAAGGACGGGCTTTCCTACTCGGAGGCCCGAAAGAAAGCCAAACTATCGGCACCGGCAATGACTCGTTCTTTTGCGCAGGTGTGCAGTGCGCCAACACCTGGCCCAGTTAGTGAGTCTGCTGATTTGGCAGATTTACGCTCTGAGCTCAGGTCTTTGACGATGACGGTGGGCAAGCTTATTACTTTTGTTGACCCAGCAACATCCATCTCTGCAGGGTCTTTTGGGTCCTTCGGACCCGGTTGCTGCCTTACCGTCGACATCTGCCCAGCCTGCAAATGCTTCTGCTCCTGCTGCTGTTCCTGCTGCTGTAACTGTTCCCAAGCAGGATGGGGCTTCAGCTAAGCCTCCGCCTGCCCGGAGTGAGCCACAGAAAAAGTCGAAGAAAAAGGCTTCTGCTGGTAAGGCCTCATCACCACCCGTGAGGACGTCGCCACCAGGAGAGAAAGTGAAACTGTCGATAAAAGGCCAGCTTGCTGAGGGGTCCGTTGTGTCCCCTCAACACCTTGATACTACTTTGCCCATGGAACAGGAAGAGATTTTCTGTTCTAATTCTCCAGAACTTTTTCCTCCTTCCGAGGACAACTTCGTTCTGAACCTCACTCCATCTTTTGATTCGGGTGAGGATTCGGATGTTTTCGGATCACCCAGAGGAGGAGTTGAGGAGAATGATTCAGTCTTCAGCCCGCCCTAATGCCTGCGCATGCCATCGTTCAGTGGAACTGCCAAAGTTATCGGACCCATGCCGAAGAGCTGCGGCTGCTTTTGTCGCATTGGCGACCTCTGTGCTGCTGTCTACAGGAAACCTGCTTTAAGGCGTCAGATAATCCGGTTGTTCGAGGTTATTCTGTCTACCGTCTGGATGCTGACCCTGTGCCGCGTGCACATGGTGGTGTTGCAGTGCTGGTTCAACACTCTCAGCCGCATGCCAGTGTGCCTCTGCACACTAGGCTTCAGGCGGTAGCAGTTCGTGTTTCTTTCCATTTGGATATTACTGTCTGTTCGCTTTATTTGCCACCGGATGAGGTCTTTGGGGTTGGTGACCTGGAGGACCTGGTCCGCCAGCTTCCTGCCCCTTTTCTGTTGCTGGGCGACTTTAACAGCCACCATGTCCAGTGGGGGGGACCTCATACAGACAACAAAGGGAGGATCCTTGAGGAGTGGATGCAGAGGGGGTCTGTTTGCATCCTGAACGATGGAGCCATGACACACTGTAACCTGGCCACGGGCAATTGGTCAGCGGTGGACTTAGCCTTTTGCTCGCTGGCCATCCCAGTTCACTTCACTTGGGGTGTCACAGCCGATCTGCATGGAAGCGATCACCTCCCCATTGTGTTGTCCACAACACAAGGGGGTTCTGCGGCTTCCAGGCCAGCCCGGTGGGCGCTTAAACGTGCTGGATGGTCAGCTTTTGCTGAGGCTGCTGTATTTCAGCGTGCGGTTGAGGACTTTTCTGATGTGGATGAACTTTCCACTCATTTCACTGATGTGGTCCTTGCTGCTGCTCATGCTACTATCCCGCGTACGTCCACACAGCCGCGGCGGGTTCCTGTTCCGTGGTGGACGCCTGCTTGCGGGCAGGCCATTCAGGCCCGCCGGCGAGCGTTACGTGCATTCACGGTCAGCCCGACTACTGGCAACTTTGTAGCGTTTAAGCGCTGTCGTGCCCGTGCCAGGTATGTCATCCGTGAGGCTAGACGTGCTTCGTGGACAGCTTATGTTTCGTCGATCACGCGCTCCACGCCT